>VTPC01004451.1:238151-266434 GCA_011009095.1 Ignelater luminosus
TTTTTAAGTATGAGGACCGTAACGAGAAAATTGACTTTATTGATCCGACAAGCTTTAATGCGTTACTACTATTTTTTGAAAGAAAAAGTCTGGGAAGAATTAACGAGCATTTAGACAATGCCACAAACAGTAAAGAAATATCCGTTGTGATGTAACAAATTTGATTGAAACTTTCTTTTCTCAAATACAACCCTGGCTCTCAAATAATTTTAATACGAAGCTACAATAATTCATCATTTCAACACATTTCGGCACACAAAGGAACGCCCCGTGCTCCCTAAAATCTACCTAATCAGAACTAATAAAATGGGCACTCTCTCCCCCCACAATACGATTGATCCATTAATCCGGTAATAGGCCGGTCTCGTATATAAGAAGTGACAACAATAGATGAATTTTGCCTCCCCATGAAACGTATAAAATAGAATAATAAACATACTATACATAGAGGACTGACCGGTGGTGGGTGGACGGTGTTTTCGATACAATCGAAAGCGCAGCCTGTTTACCGCTAGGTTCGGCCACTGTGTTGTTTGATTACAATGGACCTTTTGGGTTTAGATATCGAAAGGTGGCTCGGATGATATTCAACACCACCATCAAACATATGCCATATGGTTCGCGGAAATTTCGATACTAAAACACCTAAAAGATATACTTCACATTTAATTTTCCTAAATTGGTACCACGTGTGGCATATGTTGAGGTTATTTATTAAAAACAAAATAGAAACGATCCTGTAAGCAATAATTCACGTACATTCCCTTGACTTTCTTATGTTTGCAGGAATTTTAAAAACGCAAAAAAAATCTGCAACCTTCAACATCTTTTTTTTAAAGTCTAGTCGAGCGTTACGTCGCGCATCAAAAATAATTCATCTAACGCGCGTGCATTGTGTTTTTAAATTGTTTTTAAGGCCTCTTCGTAACATATGCTCCTCCCGGTGGTGGTAAAATTGACCTGTAATAAGCGGAGAAGTTAATTTCGCCGTTTTTTTTCTTCCTTTCATCTTTTCAGAGTTTTTTTTTTAAATGCAACCGAAAGTAACAGATGTGCGGTGGTAGTAGTATGGAATTAACTTTTACAAGATGCGATACACACTTATAATGTTAACTAGACTAGATAAATATAGAACGTGTCGATTCTCTTGTTCTTTCCTTTTTTTTTTAATTTCAGGCCTCCATATGCCTTCTAATTTTGGTTTTTATAAACACTTTGCGCCACTGTTTGTTTTGGTTAAGGTAGAAATTTAGTGGTTTTAAAGAGATATAACCTCACTTTTTTTTTAAAATCCAATTAAATAACTTAATAACTACTATTCTTTGTTATATTTACAAATTGAATTTCTCTTTGATAGAAACAAATTAAGGTGTCTGTTATATTATAATAAAATAATCCCCCTCCCCCTTCTCTTTCTCTAAAGCGGAATTATCAAAAGAGCACAATTCTGATTATTACAAGTTTGTATTATGATAAATCATCAATTCGTATTATCGTACAAAAGTTTTCGCCCAGTCATTGCTTGTAAAAGCGTTTTTCTATTTAGTTTTATGAGCAATAATACATTCCATTGAATGTCGAATAAATTCACGGTCACGCTCTCCTTAATATGGTGTATATAGAACTAAATTACCTAGTTTTCGGGCCACCACCGTCAAAAGAATTTTTAATATTGTTCTCTCTGTCTGTCTCCATCTTCTTTGCTACCACTAAATAAGTTATATTGCTGCGGAATGAACAGCAGGTATTCTTGTAGTTTACCTTTTTAAAACCCACAAGCAAAATATTTCTGCCTATTATAAAATGCCATACTTCGAAATATCAAAAGTAAAGATCTCTTTATTTGTTCGACAAATGAAAGCTTGTGTATACCTTAATCATTTGTAATCTTATAATGTCATTATTTGTTACTATTACATTTCCTAAAACCAGCAGAGCTCATCAAGCTTTTTTTTATCTTGGAAGGTGCAACTCGATTGTTTCAAAAAAATTCTGTATCTTTATAGTACTGTTAAAATTGGATAAGAGTGAATTGCCAGAAAATCATCAAAATCAGCAGACGAAATATTAAAAAATTGTCTCTGACGTACTAAACAGGCCGTGGTCATCTAAGTAAACATCTCGATATCGTTATAGCTCTAAAAGATAATTATTGCACACATTACAGACAGATAATGTTGAAAAGGAGTCGAGCCCACACATTCCTAACAGCGCTTTCTCCTTAACCAAGTCGTCTCTGGTGACCAATATTTGGGGTTCACTTTTCTTCTCATTCTGACACCTTTACTGGCAACAGTCAGGCTGTGCCTTTCAGGAAGACATCTCTGGTGACCAATGTTTTGGTTTTGTTCTTCACCATGTCACCTTAAGTGACCAATATTCAGGCTTTTTTGTCATCCACTATGCCACTTTCAACGTACCTCCTTCACCAGATCATCTTTGGTGTCCGATCTGGGCTTTACCCTCTACTATGCCATCTACGATGGCAATAATCCAGCTTGACCTTTGATGACGCAATATTTGAATTTTGATTTCCAATATATCAAGTTACCACTTCGTCTGCCATCATGTCACCTTCTACGGCAACATCCGGGCTTCTTTTTTCATCGGGTCATTTCTAGTGACTAATAATTTTTCCCCTTTGCTATGTTACTCCTTTGGTGGAGGTACAATCGGGCTTTGGTCTTCACCATATTATCCGCTTTGTCTTCCATCATGTCGCCTCCAGTGCCAACAATCGCGTTTTGTCTTATTGGTAGCAATGCAAATTTTACACTTCACTATGGCACTAACAATCGAGCTTTGCACTTTACCAAGTCATTCTTTGATAACCAATAATCCGATAATTGTATCTTGCCTTCTAGTAGGCTACTTTCGCTGGTAACAGTTTGGCCTTGCCTTTCACTCTATGGCACCCCTTCACCGTGCCACCTTCGGTGGCAAAAACCGATCTTTGCTCTTCATTAAGTCATCCTTGGTGACAAATATTTTGGACTTTGACTTCCCTCATTGCCTCGATGGTAATATCATGTCTTACCTTCTACCAAGCCACTTTCGCTGGCAACAGTTTGGTTTTGCCTTTATTATGGCACCTCTGGTGGCAACAGCCGGGCTTTGCCCTTCACGGTACCACCTCCGGTGACAAAAATTGAGCTTTCCTCTTTCCAAATCATCCTTGGTGACCAATATTGAGGGTTTACCTTACATCATGCCTTCGGTCGCAACAATCGTGTCTTTCCTTCTACGTACCAGAGTAGTTTCGGTGGCAACAGTCGGATTCTGCACTTCACCGTGTCATTCTTTATCAAGTCATCCTTGGTGACCAATATTTTGGGCTTGGCCTTGCTTCAGTGACAACAAGCGTGCCTTACCGTATACCAGCCAAACTTTGCTCTTCAATATGGCACATCCGGTCGCAAGAATCGAGGTTTGCCCTGCAGCGTGCCATCTTCGATGGTAAAGAGCAATCGTTACTGTTCATAAAGTCATTCTTGGTGATTTTGCTTTCCATCATGTCTTCGATGGTAACATTTGTGTTTTCACCAGTTCACCTTCGGTGGCAACAGTCGGATTTCGCACTTCAGTATGACACCTCCGGTGGCAACAGTCGGCCTTTGTCTGTCACCGTGCCACCTTCGAGTTTTGCTTTCTTGGGTATTGCCTTCCATCATGTCTTCGAAGGTAACAATCGCGTCTTACGGTAGCTTCACTATCGGGCTGTGCCCTTCACCTTGTCACCTTCGGTAGCAAGAATCGAGCTTTACTCTTCAGCAAGTCATCCGTGGTAGTCAATATTTGACCTTTGCATTTCATCATGTCACCTTCTTTGGAGACAGCAGTCGTTTTCCACTAGTTCACTTCTGGTGGCAACAGTCAGGTTTTGCACCTCACTATGTCACGTCGGTGGCAACGATCGGGCTTTACTTTGCACCACCTCGGGTGATTTAACATTTGAGCTTTGCCCGCCACCCAGCCACCTTCGTTGACAACAATCGGACTTTACTCTTCATCAGGTCATTCTTGATGACCAATATTTGGGCTTTACTCTCCATCATGCCACTTTCACACCTCTGGTGGTCAATGGTTTATTTACTTTTTTATTTGGTTTCCCGTGGAGTTTCTTGAAGTTTGCTTTTTAAGTCTACTCTCCATTTCTTAGTAGCAATTGGTCTTGTCGATATCGACGTGACCCCTCGGTAAGACTTGGTCCTCCTTTGTGGTGCGATCTGAAACAGAAAGAAAATAGATAGTTTTTGTGTTAGTATTTGTTAAAGAGGCTTAACTGATGACACAGCTGTTATTTTCCAAGATATTTTTCAGAGGTAATGTGGAGAGCACTATCCAGAAAGATGACAGGTGAATGTTTCACTTTTTGTTCGAATGCACCGACTCTCTAGGGATTCGAGTTAGACAGCCACAATAGGCATGCTGACTAGATTACAGATCATGGAACAAACTCTTCTGCAGATAGTCCTCTCTTTTTGGCAAAATCAAAGTTGTTTGTGATTGGGCTGGAACATGGGGAACAATAATCAATCACCTGTTGGACAAGAAGAACAATTACACCTACTTATGTGTCACTTTAAAATTTTCATTGGGGGAAAATCCGAGAGTTGAATTCGTGCAAGAAAGTCAGACTACTGATGAGTTCGTATTTTGCAAAGATACTCTTTTACGTTAATTATGTTCATAGGAATAGGTAGCTGTATGTATAGAGCGCATTTTTATACGTTTTCGTGTAGCTGAGACATAGAAATTTTCTTCGTGTGTAAATAATTAGGAAACTGTGGAAAGTGAACTAAAACCTTGCGCAGCATGCAAATTCGACTTGAATAACTGTATTTCTAAAGTTCAAGATTATTGTGTGTATCAAAATTTCACAAATTGACAGAAAGGGCCATATTTCTTAACGGTTCGTTTATTCACAATACGAATTACCTTGTAATAGTTACACGAGGCTGGTTTTAGGGTTATTTATTGGTAAATAGACGGATTAGTGTGAGCGCACAATCTGCTTGTCATTATATTAGCTTGACAGCCATGTGTATACAACCAACCCCCCGTAAAACCCTTTCTGAATAACGAACCGTATCTAACAATTTTCCTGCATAAATCTCTCGAATTTCTTCCTAAAAATAAGCACAGTTTGAATAACAACCACTAAAATATACTCTCCACTTTTTCATATTTTTCCAATAAATATTAAAACGTAAGATATTTGTGTATAGCTTTTATTAACTATTCAAAACACGAAAGCAATAAAATAACTCATAGGGGAATTCGAAAAATTTATTATTATTAGAGGAAGTGCATCATCTCTTCGAAAGGAAAGCCGACAAATTAAAAAGTGAAGTGATGCTACTTATTTTTAACATATCCTGCCTTCTTCCTTCGTTTTCCTTTTATTTGCGATGCTTTTATAAAAGCACTTTGTAAACTGTTTGTTTGCCTCACGTGTTGAAAGTTGAAATTGCCATTTAATGTATCCAGGTCGTATGGATTTATAGTTCCCAATAAAAAAAGAAGGGCGGCGAAGGAGAGAACAGAAAAAAAGAAACGAAGAACGCCGCCGCCGCCGCCTTTGATAAAACTATTCATCATTTTTATGTGTTCGTTTTGTTTAGCTTGCTGCTGTTGCTACTTACAATACGGTTTTGACACATGCGACTTCTATATTAAACTAAAGGGGGCACAATTAGATTATTGGAAAAATGCTATTCATCAATTTTTATGCTTAATCCTGATTTCTAGCAATTTCTTTCGGTCGGAGTTGTTTTTTTTTCCATTTAAGTGGAAAGCCTTTCTTATCTCTTGTTTTACATCTAGAAATTTTATTGCTTTTTCCTTGAAGCTTAACCTATATATTCTGATGAAGTGTAGCTTTCGAGAAAATCAATTTATTAATTGGGATTTCCATGGTTAAAACATAAAATAAAGATGATAGACGGTGATAGTACGCGGGTTATTCATACAATAATGCAAACTAATAAATAGTACGAGGGTGTTTTGAAAAATTGTAAGTAATGAATTCTTTTTTCTTTTGCAGACGCCTGTTCGTCGCGCACGACGCCAAAGCCACGGCCCCCGGCGCCGACCGCACGGCCAAACATCACATTCCACACGTACGAATGTCCACCAACTTATGCCGCGTGGTATTGCCTAAACGGTGCTACATGTTTCACCGTAAAAATAGGAGATTCTCTTCTATACAATTGCGAGTAAGTCTCTTGTAAAAGAAAATTTACTTGAATCATTGACTGTTATTACATTCTGATAATTAATTTTTTGGGGAAAAAGCGATATCAGACTAAAGTATCTTTGTTTCTCGTTTTGCAGATGTACAGAGGGTTATATGGGTCCTAGGTGTGAATATAAAGATTTAGACGGATCATATATGCGTAAGTACATAAATCCTGCCAAGTTTTCAATCTTAGATTAGGCTTCGGAGTTAAAGATTTCTTGGTCTTGATTCTTGGGACGAGAGCAAAATCCGAAATTCAGTTAATTTGACCAGACCAAGATCAAAATTGAACTGAGATTTTTAACAAATAGACTAAGAGCTTTGATAACAATATTTATCAAGACAAAAGTGCTCAAAGAACTTAAATGACTATAAAGTTACAAATATTTCTTAAAGCCAATTCTTTATGATCGAAATCCTTGAGCACTTTTCTTTCTAATATGTTGTTATTTAAAATAATTGAGAATTTCTTTTTATTTTCAGCGTCACAACGTGGATTTATGTTAGAAACAGCGAGTATAGCAGGAGGAGCAGCGATAGCAGTATTACTAGTAGTCATCTTGTGTGTGGTGATATATGTCAATTATTGGCGTAGGAATAAAGCTTCGAGATCAACAACTGACTGTATAGATGGTTGTTCTAGTTCTCATCGTAATCAACCGACATTCGGTACACGATGGCGAACTACATCACCTGACTTGCCTATAAGAGTGCACGACAGTGGAGATGCGAAACAAAGTAGGGTAGAGCTTCACCAAGTCACGACACTTTTATCAACACCAAGCCATCCTTCACGCGTGTAGTGGTTTAGAACTTTATATTATAATAAATTAATAAACAAAAATAAAAAATATTATTATTAAAAAAAGGAACTTATATTTAAATTAAAACGAAAGTGATGCCTGCTTTAAAAAGGTGTGTAAAACTATGAAAAATATGAAACGAATTATTATTGTTATTATATTAAACGAACTCTTTTTTTTTTTTGGAAAACTTTGTATAAATTTATTATTTATACAAAAGTGTGTAGCACTTGTTATATGCAGCTTTTGCTATTAACTTATTTTATTTTTATATACAAGGGGCAGCTTTTCTGCTATTTATTGTCAATTTTTTGGCAGCACTGTGTAAAAAAAAATAATGTTAAATGTGAATAACATTTATTGTGTTATTATAATTTTATTATTTTCTTTCCTGTAATATATGTTAGTGTTTCTCTTTTGTGCACTACACATTTACTGTAAAAGAAACAAAACTTCCCTAATTTCATACATTTCGCCCTCCACTGACCTTTAATAACTAAATATGTTTTACCTCTCTTCTTTATTTCTCCCCCTGATTATATCGATTATGCCTGAAAACAAATAGATTTGTACAAGTCTGATGCAAGAGTCTGAACTTGTTATGTAGTTGATTGTGTATATTAGTACCTCCTCGAGGTATTTTTAAAATAAACGGCTAGCTTAGTATATTATATGTTTTTCCAATAGTCCAGTGCTATGTGGTTATTATTTTTTTCATTTTTCGATTTTTATCTCGGTTGTTTTACTCTGTAGAACTGTTACATTCCTTAATTATTATTTTGATTGTGTTCATGAATTTAAAAGCTTTCGCTAATTTATTTCTACTGTTGATTGTGCACATTTATTTTAATTTTAAATAAATAAGAACAGAATGTAAAAAGGAAAACTGAGTACACTTGTATTTTTTGAATTTTTAAAATTGGCGGCATTTTAAAAAATAAGCGTCTATTAGTAATTTAGATGGCCGTGAAAATAATGAAAAATAAATGAAAAACATTGAAAAGTTATGTAATTTTGCTTGTTTGTCATAAATGTCAGTGTCAAGCATATTTTAGGTTATTATTGTGTATATTTATGTGAAATTTTGAAATTTGTATGATAACTTACACCATTATGTGCTGTAAGTATATAACATTAAATCTTCTTGAATTGTTTTAATAAAAATTGTTGAGGTTAGCTTTTCAATTCAATAATTTATTAGTGTGAACTATCTTCTAACCTAAAATCATTGAAAAGATTGCGAGAATTAAAAAAAAATATAAGTATGCTTAGTTTTCTTTAATATTTTATATACTTAATTGTTTTTACAAGAAAGATATAGATAACTGAATTTAGCGAGAACTAAATTTGTGAATACAAGTTCCTGGCAGCTATTGCTCATCACACATTAGAAAAAGCATACACGTTAAAAGCAAAAAAAGAGATGATAATGTGTCACTCAGGTGATTTTTCCATTCATACTAGTTTGCCTAAAAAAAATTTACTACACAACAAAACTACAGTTGTTTGTATATACAATGTAGATAAATGATGCAGTAATATTTAATTAATCTTCCAATTAGTGCACTGCGCATTAAATTAATAATGTAATTTAATAATTTAAAATATTTCTAAGCACTTTGTTCCTAACTTATTATATAGTTATGTGTAATTATTACGTTCTATATTATATTCTAGTGAAGTCAAGTCTGTGTGTGCCAATTACCAAAAGCGCAAATATCTCATTGTTCCTCCTTTATTATTTTTTCTCTGTTATTTCTTTCTTGTTTTTAAATTATATTTAAATGATTTTTAAATAAATAATCTAAAGTGTATTTTTATTATTATACATTATTATAATAAATATTTGTGTTTTTGGTGAAGGTACAGTTACCTGTTTAGCCAGTTCGAACCGTAACTTTTTCAAGTTTACGCCCTCAAACCAAAGCCTGAACGTATTTGTACTGTGTGTATATGGCATGCTCAATTGTTTTTTGTTCTTTCTATCTCTCTATTTCTCTATCTCGATTTGTTCTTATTATTATTATTATTATGTATATGTTGTGATGTGTTGATTCCTGCATGCCATTGAATGCAGTACTTAACCTTCGAGTATTAGTAAGTTACTACTATGCTACAAATTTCAAAAGAAATAGTTTTTACTGCGGATTATTATTTTTTTGTTTTGGTCAAATAAAAGTTTAGAAAAAAACGTTTTGATGAATTTTAATTATGATACTATGTCATTTAAAAAGAAAAGAAAAGAATGAAATGTGTAAATAGTTTCAACAAGTGTTAGAATATTTGTTTCTTTATTGAATTCCACATAAGATTTAATATAGAAAACAATATTAAAAATAAAATTTGTCTTATAAAGTACTGTTGTATTGCTTTTTCTATTATTGTATTACCTTCCTTTTTTAAATCGAATCTTCCTGCCATAGAAACGGAGAACAATCCATACAAAGTTATAGCAATCAACAAACTTTATTTTTTGCTCATAATGGGAAGCAGAAAGAGAGTAGTATCTATTGTACAGATGGATAAAGAGAAGTTTAGGAGACATTTTAGGAGATTCATAATGATTTCATTCATTTCTGCCTTGGTAAATTTTGAAAGCTATCATATTTTATATCTCGGTACTGAAATGCAGCCTTTTTGATCAAGTTAAGAACATTGAAAAAAATCATGGCTCCATTCTGAAAACAGCTACTACATGATTGTCAGAAACTGAAAAAACTTCACTACTTCAATGACCTAATGACACACATTCAAATTAACTGTTAGTGAAGAAAATGTTTTTAATGTTATTTCCATTACAAAAATTATTAGGATCAGAGTTTGCTTATGACATCTCAGAAAACAAAACAATAGCATTTCAATAAATGTCAAATTAATACATCCTGTTTGAGGTTAAATGTTTTTGTATATGTAAATAAATTGTCTCGGTTCATATTTTATTACTGGTCTTGTGTTGTGTTAAACAAGCATGCTTCCTTTCATGCGGATTGTCAGCTGTATGCCATTCAAATGGGTACATGTTTACAATTTCATTCTAGAGTTTACCCTCCATATCTGTGGTTGAGGATTGAGGTTATGTGAAACCAAGTTTTCTAAAATATCCCTACATTTTTTCTGGTTTTTGTTAAGTAAAACAAACACTAGTTTAAATAACAAAGAAACAATTAATAATTGCAGTGTTGCCAATTGCGGCAAGTGGTCCCTATAAAAAGAGACTAGTCTCTATTTTTAACACGAGCCTGTAAAAAGTTGCTAATATGACTGGAGAGGTCTCTAAAGTCTCTAGTAAATATCACAACTTAAGATTTAATGGAATTTCCCGCTGTAGTACTACATGGCTTAGAATAAGGAAAACATGTCACCATTGTGTTGTCATTTTCTCAACAACCGATTAACGGATTTTAGAAATTCTTGCTTTGACGTAATCTTGACAAGCTTATCCCTTGGATGTGAAGTATTTCTAACATGATTAATGCGTTGGTACTTCATTAGAGTGAATATGATGATGTGAATTGCACTGAAGTTTTGCATACAAATTTAACAACATATGTTTAGTCCAGTCGAATGGTCAGAATAAAAGGGCTTTTAAAACATTTTGGGTAGGCAGCGATTTTTTTGCGATGTGTAAGGGGGTCAGTGGTGAGTATAAAACCGAGACATTGTACGCAAAATGATCCAAAATTTATTTTAAATTTGACATAGCTCGTGAGAAAATGGAAACGCAAATTTGGGAATGATTTCAGTCCTTACGAATTTAGCGATTTTAACTACCGCTGCAAAACATCAACAAATATTGAGGAAGACGAGTAACGTTTTCACGTGGTTTGCAGTAAAGTTTAGTGACATAAAAGTTACTAGTAAATAACTGTTTTAGCTTTTTGTTCAACATTGTAACACATAAACAAACGAATAGCAGCTGGTTGTTAACACAAACTTTTTATAAAAACTGAGATATAAATTGAGGTTAAGGTAAACAAAATGCAAAACGTGCAAAACTTTGTAGGTTGGTGTGGTAACACTCTTCAATGAACTTAGGAGAATTAACCTTGGTAAACCATGTTAAATGGCCAAAACTTGGTTCGAAACTAGGTTGTATTCTAGGACAAAAATAGATTCCAGTTTGATCCTAAAAAATAAGTAGAAAAAAGGGCAATGTCAATCAGCCTTTAGTGACATAAAAGTTATTAGTAACTACCACTGTAACTATGCGTATCGCGTCAAAATTTAAAAAAAAAACGTGTTGGAAGGTTGTACATGTGAAATATTGAAATTAAAAAACAAGAAGTGTACTCAAGACAAGTTAGCTGTATTTTTAAGTTAAGAATGAACTACCAACACTAATATAAATTCCAGAATGCGTACAAAACTATAAAATCTGATACTTTTTTGTTAGCAACTGCTTTGTTGCCGGTAGTTTACTTAATGTACCCTTGCAGTTAAAGTGTTGCTTTTAGCAGCATATGTTGAGTTGAACAAAACACACTTTAACATCTGCTATAAAATAAAAATAATAATAAAATCTGGTTTTTACACTTTTTATCAGAAAAATTGAGGTTATGTTGAAAATACAGCGTGGCAATGTCGCACTACGTCATTACACCACGTCATTTCATTCTTGACGTAAAATGGTTTTTATGAATAATAAATGAAAACATTTGCTGTGTGCAAAAATGCTCTCCAAAGACTAAAGTTTGTAAATTTTATTATTGTATATAATTTTATAATTAATTTAGTTGTAAATAATGGCAAATAAATGTATTATACGTATGTAGTAGCTGTAGTAGTTACCGACGACGCTACATCGGCAACGAGAGATTATAGTTTTGCTGGCATGTAGTGGAAATCACCGAAAACTCGTTTAAAGTTTACTCCGCTGAATTGACCAATACCATAAAAAGGCGCGCACATGTATCAGAACCACCAACATAAAAAGTCTTACAAGCTATATTTTTTCCACTTAATTTTGGAGTATTTCTCGCTGTTAGGTTAAGTAACTAGAATTTGAAAAAGATTAATTATTTTGTTTTGTACGTTGTGTCGTATGTGTCACAAAGATAATCATGTGCTTTGTACTAATAATTCATAAGAAAATTACGTTAAAAGGTAAATAAACTTTGCTGTGGAATTATACATACATTCTTCATGGAATTTCATTAAGTTAAATTAGGAAACATACTAAACAAGGTGTTATGTTTAGGCAAAAAACATGAACATTGAAGAAAGGGATGTTTTTTAACTCTGCACGCGATATTCAAATACCTAGGAGGGCATGTTTACAGTCGATGTGTGACTGAAGTACAGAATAACAATATTAAAAGTTTTTGCGTTGTGTCTGCAGACTAGTGCTTTGTTAAATTGAAAACCCCTATGAAATAATGGGAAAACTGACAAAGAACGGTCGCATCACCATCTTGCCTTTCCTATGCACATGTAAGGCAGGTGCTTCAAGAAAGTGCAAACACATTGCAGCTGTCCTTTTAAAATGCACTAGGTTGTATATAATTGTAATTTCTTTTTCTTATGCAATTAATCAAGTCTTTGTAATTGTATAAAACACTAATCTAATTTCCTTTTCTTTTTTTTTGCTGTGTTGTATATTTTTAGGCGGAATTTGCAAAAATGATCAGAAACAGACTGTAAGTGTTTACTAGCAGCAGCAAAAAAAAAAGTTCAAGAGAACTATTAACCTAAACCACTGGAGGAAGGGTTATGCTGCTTTAAATCGCTACAAGGAAAGAAAATACAGCCTCAGGTCATTGCTATTTATAATTATGTACAATGTATTTATAGGATCAGAAGAAATAAACCTCAAATGGAATACAGATCAACATCAAATGAAAAATGTATTGAATTGGATGTATAGAAATGACCAATGACAGTGATAATAATGCTATGGAAGAAATTATAAGAGGTTGGTTTAAAATAACACTTTTTTTAATAACTTTTTCATGGAAGGTGTTAATCTTAATAAATGCTGTGAAGAAGTTAACAATAAATTAAGAGAGAATAACATAATTTATTTTGTAGAGTCGCAGCAAGGATTAAAGGAATGGATGTAAGCAAGGCAGCTGCGCATAACAGGTACCTACGTTTGACAGTTAGAATCTGTTTATTAGTGTTATGACTAGAATGACTAAAGACTGGTTATTGAAGCAAACTTTGTTTAAGCAATTTTCAATAACCCCATATTTTTGTAGGTTGTCGTTGTCATGCCGTGTATACATATGGCACGAGAAGAAATGATTGAGATCAATCTTCCAAGAAATATTTTTGGCCAAAAGGTTTCAAAAGCAAACTTACTGATCATGGAAAGCAGTTTCGACTAGAAGAAAGACAAGGTTAGAGTACGGCAAACAATTGTGAAGTAGTTGAAGTTGGTATGGTTGTTTCACAAAAATTCCCCTCGCTAAGATATTCGCCTGATGGGATAGTATTTAGTAATAATGTCCTTATAAAATTACTAGAAATAAAGTGTCCTTATATTGGTAAATCAATGTGATATTTCTTTATAATATGCATGTTAACAATTTAAAATGTTTTGGTAAGAACATCCAGCCAAATAGAGATAGAACTTGAATACTTTTATCACTAAGAATTTTATTTTGATTTTACAAATTTAATAAACCTTGCACTGCAGTTTGTTCTTCTTCTGTTAAATCACTAAAACTAATATTGTTTTTATCTACAGCAATGTCGATTTTATCCAAACGATATTCATAATTTTGTCTTTGAGGAGATACTGCCACTTTTTTTTGGAGAGTATTACGCTTTTCTAGTCTTATTCGACGCTCTACAGTCTTCTCTGTTATTTGTTTTGGCAGTTTGCGTAAGTTAAGGGATGCTACAGCACATCGTTTTAGTTTAGGACTAGCCGATTCTGATAAAGCTATTTCTAAAATGTAATTACAATTACCTAAAGTACTTTTCATTTGTATTTTGTATTAAAACAAATTTGAATCTTACCTTGTGCAATGTAATCACTACTCTTAAAGTGCAGAGAACATACCCGCATATTGTCTGTGACAGGTTTTCCCACTGACAATACCTGAGCGCACAATTTACGTCTGTATATTTTTTCAATCACTTCAAAATGATTGGTACATTTACAAAAGTAACATTCTTTTTTGGGAAAGTAGTGAAAATTAATGTTTCTATTTTTATTTTTACGCAACATTTATGTTATGTAAAGTTTTTAATCTTGCCATTCTAATAGTAAACCTCTCAAAGATTACTTCACAAATACACAAAAACAAGTATTAAAAAAAACACTTTTATCTAGTGCAATTGCAGTACCCACGGTACCCCACAACACGTCCACGCGTATTTTCGTTACTCGTTTTCTTAGTTTTTAAATTGGACATCAGGGGGCGTTTACATTTTTAAAATCGCAAAGCCAGTTGATTGTGATTCAAAAAAAACCATTAAACAAAAAACGAACGTAGATTGAGCGATTGAGCTCATTAACGATTTTATCTCCGCTAGATGCGCTGTTGTTTCATGTCATATTTGACAATCTTATTAAACGTCAGTTTATAAGTTTGAGGTTATTAGAATTTAGATTTCAGAAAAAAGTAATTAACAATGCCGTGTTGTGCTATTAAAAGGGTTTTCGGAAAGTTAACTCGTATTTTTGATCTGAGTATACAAATACGTTACGGAATTATTGAGGTTCTACAGCAATTTTTAAATAACTGTGAAAGTGATGAAGATGACGCCGAAGAAATTATAGGAAATACGCTTCCTACTACAAACTTTTCAAAGAATAAACGAGTTTGCATAAGAATTATGAAGAAGGAAAACAAAGTTGTACGAGATTAACAATTTATCAGGTAGGTATTTTGTATCATGCATGCTTCTTGTTAAAGTAAGAAGAATGTAGATTTCTGGGTGCATTTTCAGTTAAAAAATGAAACCTTAATTACTTTACTTGGCATGATGAGGAAAGTGTTAAATATTTTTATATTATTAAATGCTTTTCTATTTTAGTTTATTTTATTATAATTAGCAAAAATAAACACAGCAAGACTTCACAATAAAACTTCAAAAACTTATTACTTTCTCTTTTCTTATTACATTATTAACATACGTAATAATATCCTTTTGTTTTTTTTTAATTAATCAAAACTTATACTGGGTACCAAACATATACCTAACAATATCTATTATATTTAACAGAAAGAAGTAGAGAAGAAACTAATAAAGGGGGGCATCCACACATTCTGCAGAATGTCGAGTGTTGAATACATGATTTGGATGCTTGTACAATACAGTGTATGGTTGCTAATCAAGAATCTTACAGGTATTGTGCAGAAAAAATGTTATAAATACTAATAAGTTGTTGGTATTGCAGATTGTTTTGATGTTTCCATTTCAACAGGTTAAGAGTACTACTTTTATAAGATGGTTTACTTCCCTCACAAATCATCACATGGGATGATAAAATGCTTTAATGATTAGTGTTTTTAATCCATTGTAAACAGCATTCGGGATTATCTTTTTGATAAGCAATGCAAATGAATGGCACTACCAGATTTACTACCACTAGGCGCCCGGCAAGTTACAGCAGTAATAATAATAGTACAGCAAAACCTATAAATAAATTTAAATACCAATATATACCAATTGAAGAAAATATCCTACTAATAATGAATCCCAAAAAGATTACATTTTATACTTGCCTACGGTTAAATCACGAAGGTATTGTGAGGGCACAAACAGGTAAACGATATCTGTAACAATGTGTAATATATTTAATTAACATTTGCTTTACTTTGACTAGACCAGCAATTGCTAGTATTTATTATTCCACCTGAAAACCCAACCCAATCCACAGAGGGCAAATGAAACACCTGAACTTGATCATAATGCAGGATCTAATCACAAGAAATAAAAAATAATGATGACTTCACCATTTCAGTAGAATACAATTCTGTTTTTGTATCAATATACCAGCTAGGAATTTGAATCAAACCATCATGATGCAAAATTTTGTACAGTTTTTCAAGGACGCAAAATTGCATCGTTGCAAGCAGAAAAATACCTTTCAAATAAGCTGTACAATATATTGTGCAGAAAATTTTAGAACTTGTTCTATTTTCGTGCACTAAATGAACTTAACCTTCATTCTTCATAACAAGCTAATCTGTGCAGCTAACCTCGCAAGGTTTTGAACATTTCTACTCCAGTTGCACGTGATTTCGTGAATTTTTATGTGTTTAAATACACACACTTGTTTTATAGGTTAATGGAGTCCTACTTCACCTCAAGATTTTCCTAAACAAAAACAAATGGCTTTGACATTTGAGATAGCCAACCTAAGTACACAAAATATTACTCATAATAACAATAGTGCGTATGCTCATGCATAAGAAGTTACTGCTGCAAACAGCCAATATAATAAAACTTGTAAAAAATTGCCGAGTTTCTGTATGCAAATTTGTGTATTAAGAATTGTACAAAATTTTGCATCAGGACAAACGGGCCTTATATCTACTAATAAAAACACTAACTTTCATGTAATACTATATTTTTTATGCGATCATATTACACAACATATTCCTTCTTTAAATGCCATCAAAATCTCTATTGTTATTTGTATTATCAAGAACATCATTACTAACAGTATTTCTTGCATTGCTTTGTTAAAATTATATAATTATAAATTTTACACAACTACTCTCATTCCAATGCTTTTACTTGAACATCATCATTCATTATAAAATTTTAAAAAATAAATATCCTATTCTTAAAGAACAGATTTACAACACGTTCTGCAATATTGTGACAGTTCAGATGTGTTATTAGAAAAGTTGAAGTTAGTTGTTCTAATTCTAGATGATTTTAAATTTCTATTAGGACTTTCAATTCTTTAACTGCCTTTAGAGTTTGTGCTATTACTGGTTCCAAACAACTGTTGCAATGAAGTTGATTTGTTTTAATATTTTTAATAATGGAACCTAATAAATAAAACAATGATTCTTTCTCTTCTGCTTCGGTATTATCAGAATTAGAATCAAGAGCAGAAAGGGATCCTAAGTTGGCTTTCGTTTCTTTTTCTTTATTGTTGTCTTTAGATAGCAAGTCTACTAAATCAGTGTCATGTTATACCATAATCTCCATGCTTCAGTTGATTAAAAAATTGTGGTATAAAAAATGGCTGTGGGTACTGGATTACGCAAACAAACATTTGAAAATAAATTTTCCAGCACATCTTGTGTAAAGCGGCTTAATAATAAATACTGGCAATTACTGCAAGTCAGAAATTGTTCTTGAAGATCTAATGCTCCTTTTATAGCCAACAGAATGCCTGTTTGTATAGGTTTCCAATATCTTCTTTGCCCAATTTGCATATTTGTTATAACTGCAATGATTTCTTGGAGACAATTAATGGTATCATTGTATTCAGCGTTATTATCTTTACTAAGTCCATGCTTACTAATTTGTGAACTCATTATACGGTACCATTTATGAATGATTTCTAAAAACCAAGCTGTTGTTAAATGTTCCTCATCTTTCCTTTTGCAACATAATATTTTATTGCTGCAGACACATCCTGACTTAAAATAGCCAAAGCACCTTTCACCTTCATCTTGTCGAAATGATTGGGATTCAAGTAAATTTCTTTTAAATTTGGGGCAATTTTTAAATCTTATCCTTTTCAATTACAGCTCCAATTGGTTGAATACTAATTTCATTTGATGGTAGAGAGTATTTCATTACTGTATTTTCTGATAAGTAGAGTACATTTCCCTCAGTTAATGCCAGCCTTGTATTTTTATAGACATGAGTTGCATCGGGAAGAAAGTATACTTTCTTCATTTCAGTATTATCAATATTATATACTTTGTAGTTCTGTATTTTTGAGAACCTTCCTGCTTTAATACTGTTCAGTTGCCATATGGCTTGATTTTGAGGTGCCTTATCTGATATAACAGCACAGACATTTAAATGAATGGCATGACATTTTGAAATAATTGTATATATGATGTTGTTCGCTTCCTTTGGATCACTACTTATTTCCACCTAGTGGAAACTCCAGCCGACTTAAAAACCAAGGCATGAGTAGGAAATTCGCCCTTCTTTTTACCACCAGAGGTTTTCATTTCATTCATACACTGAGAAAAATGATTTTATAAGAAAGTCTGATAAAGACAGTCTTATAGATGTAATAAAAAAAATTATATAGGCAATAAGATATATCGTAGATGTTATAAAATAGACAATAAGGGTTACAAAATCAAATTTATTAATACTCGATAATACGTAATATAATTCAGTCTAATAACCATAATAAGAAAATCAGATTTTCTTATAAGAAATGATACTTTATAATCCGATAACATTGTCCGTATAAAGCATGTTATGATGACAATACGAAAACTAATACCGGGGAATACCCCAGCAGCAGGGTGGGGCTGGAATGCATTGAAGTACGTCGTTTTGTGGTATGATGTGCATTATGTAAAGTGGATAGTGAGTGATATAATATTGAATAAATAATTTAAACAGTGGTAAGTACGTTTTATTATCTGTCTTACTATTCTCAGTTTGAGTGCTACTAATTTTATTAAAGGAAGAACGTTTTCCTTTTCAACATTAAGACATTTAAGAGGAAATACACTTCTAACCTTTTTTTCTCGACTGCTGCTGCTGCTTGACCTACTTTTTCTTGATTTAGGTTTTTAAAAAACCGTTTTAATTTTATTTTAAAAATTTCCATTAACGTGTGAGTGTTCTGTTAGATTGTAGTTTGGTATTTGTTTTTTAAATTTGATTTTCCTATTTCTTTTCTTAGAATAGGGTAACCATTTTTATCGTAACATAATGCGGAACAGAAAGCGTCCATTGCGTGCGAAGCACACGTAAATACGTGGGCGTGGAATTTTTTTTTTGAAAAAATCTAGTGTCATTTTAAAACAGAAATTTATTAAAAAAAATATTCATTTTATATAAAATTTATTTAAATAGTAAACATTGATAAATAAAGCATGCGCGTAGATGAGTGAATGCGTTCATATAGTCATATACGCAGAGACGTGCGAATAAAATATAATCGAATATTATAATATTCACATGATATGATGAATTATCTAATTCGGGACATTTTCCGGGACACATATTAATAGGGGACACGGGGCTTTAATCCGAGACTGTCCCGGAAAATCCAGGACGAATGGTCACCCTATCTTAGAAGCATGTCGGTTTATCGTTATCGAATTTTACTTTTAAATTATTATAGATGGCTGTTTGCACAGACCGAACAATTGTTGCGTATTTTCGGCAATCGTATTCGTGGAACTAAGCTCTATGGGAATTAAAATTAGGGAAGATACCCACGTGATCAGTGACGTCATTATACTTTGTACACATGGTGTTTGCAAGCATTTAAAAATACTTTACGATGAATTACTGCCAAAGAATACTTTCGCGCTAGAAGACATCAAACTTAATACAAAATATAAATTTGACAGATGATTGGCGAGATTTGAAAAAGCACATGAACATTTATAAAAGTGTCGCCTATTGAATTTTGTATATTTAACAACAAAAATAAGCTAATCTTGTTTAGAATTGGTTTGGCATTCAATTTAAATATTGTCTACGCTATCGATTACGTGGGTATCTTACTTAATTGATTTTCCTTTACTTAGATTGAAGTAGAGTCGATGCAAATAGCTATGAATGGTTATCTTTATTATACAGGGAGTCCCATTTTTAAAATGTTCAAATAAAATTATTCTAAAATTTGTAAAATAAGTTATCTCAAGTTTCTCGTAGGTTACGCGAGTATTAATGATGGCTGATTCATTCGTAAAAAACTTATTACGCGATTGGAACTTGTCGGAACTAACAGAATTTTTCGAAAAGGAAGAGATTGATGAAGAAGCCTTTCAACTGCTTGATGATGCAGTAATAGAGTCATTCATTCCTAGAATAGGATTACCTTTAAAATTTAAATCAAAATATGTAAAATACACTAACTTTGATAAATTACAAAACTGGGAATCGGCGTCAACACTGACACTCTCACCTTCAAGTGATTTGGGAGAAGGATCGTCAGGTACTTTTATAATAAACGATAACGTTGATATTGATGAAAACTCAATGCCACCACCTTCACCTGCATCTATATCTATACCTATGATATCAGATCAAAATGAAGAAACAAACAAAAGAATTAGGAAGTCAATATTTCCAGTGAATTTAGAAAGTTTCTTGAGGGAAAGTTTTGAAGGACGATTAATTTTGTCTCAAAAGTCGGAAGGAATGCTGGATAATAATTCCAGAAATAAGCTCTGCAAATTAATTATTTCAAAACTTGTTAACACTAATATATGGTGTGTAAAATTCTTTCATAAAACTTACAACTCGGCTAAAATTAGTCTTTTTTATTTCACAGTATTTTGCCCACAATTTTAAATCAAATTGCCGATGAAATTGTAGAACTGTTTGCAAAGGAACGTACGGAAACATATTATATACCATATAAGCCAGAAACTGTAACAAGTCCAAAAATCTCGCCCAAAGGGAAATTATATTCTCAATATGTAAATTTAACATCTTCACTGAAAAATGTGGAACAAATGCAATCGACTTCAAAGCAACGTATGGTTAACTGCTTAATATCAGAATAAACAATATTACTACTAATAATTTGTTGTAGAATGTCCGGCGGAAGAGATTGTTTATTCCGAAGAACAGGATGAAGCTATATTCTTCTTGACAAAAAATATAGAACCATGGGAAAAAGTAGTGTTATATTGGAATATTACTTTTGAGATACGAACCCAAGAACAGTTATCAGCTAACGATTACTTCAAAAAATATCCTGCTTTACAAACAGAGGATATGAATTGGTATACAATTAAAATCTAGATGTAATATATATACATATACAGGGTATTCATTTAGCGTGCCGATGGAAGATGTTTCAATAGCGATTGAATTTAGAACAAAACTTTAAATAAAAAAAGAATTGTAGAGCATTGCATTAGTCAAAAATATGTTCTGACACACAGGGTGATTGATGAAGTGTATTTGTTCTGTTGTTCCATTATTTTTCTAGTTGGCTAAGTTTATGACAGTATTACTAACAAATATGTTAAAAAACCTCCAGTTCACATTCCAGTTGTTTATTGTATTAGGATTAGGACGATGTTTTTTGTTTTTCAATGAGTTGATTTTAGTTCGTTAAGATTATGTTATAAAATCGTTTGTTGCGTTGACATTTTATTATTAATTTACACAATATGCCAGTCTGTTATATGAAGAATCTGATAAGTCACCTTCGAATTTGGCATAACTTACAGGATGATGATTTTTATAGATGTGCTGAATTTGATGACTGTAATAGATCTTTTTTTTCATTAAATTCCTATCGGAAACATTTGTTAAAAATTCATTTTCACTCATACAATGAACAATCGAATTCATCAGCCACATCACCTGAAAGTACGACTTTGGACAGTAATAATAGGCAGACCAATGTAAATTCAGAAGATACTTTTAGTAACATTTACGATAACTTAATAGATGTAAATTCATTCTTAACCCTGTTAAAAGATGAAGCTCTTCAATTTGTATGTAAATTATATGATGAAATTACGTTGAGTAGAAAACATATACACAAGATTATTCATGAAATTATTCGATTATTATCAGTTACATTAGGCCCCATAGTAGATGCTTTAACAAAAGCGTCAAATGATTTTCAAATTCAGGACGAATTCAAAGTGCAACTGCTATCTGCCCTTAAGTCAGTTATCAAACTTTTTGATACTTTAAACACAGAACATAAAAGGTTTAAGCTATTGAAACAGAGCGGTAATTTTATTGAACCTGTTAATGTAGCAGTAGGACAAAGATTAGAATAAATTAGTCAGAAAACAGTTCCAAAAAGTGTTACAGTGCAATACATTTCTATTAGTGAAATTCTAAAAAAATTTTTTGAGTTGCCCAACGTCTTTGAGGAAACAATGGATTATGTTAATAAATTACATTCTCGGAAAGATGTGATAAGTAACGTTCTCCAAAGTGAGCACTGGAAAAACAAAGTTTCACCCCGTCCAAAATCAGATACTATAATTCCTCTTTATTTGTATTTCGATGAGTTCGAAACGGGTAATCCTTTAGGAGCGCATGCTTCTATCCATAAAGTTGGAGCAATATATGTTTCTATTCCTTGCTTACCCCCTATCCAACAAGGTTCTTTAATAAATATATTCTTATTAATGTTATTTCACAGTTCAGATTTACAACAGTTTGGAAGCAGCATAGTTTTTGCAAAATTAATAGATGAATTAAACCATTTAGAACGTCGCGGTCTACTAATAGAAGCTGGTGATGCTAACATCAATTTATTTTTTGCTGTTGCATTAATAACTGGAGACAATTTAGGTTTAAATTCAATGCTGGGTTTTACCGAAAGTTTTAGGGCTAAATTTTTTTGCCGATTTTGTAAGTGTCCCCGGAGCGAAACGCAAATTCAGTGTACACAGTCTCTTAATCTGTTAAGAAACATTCAGAATTGCGAATTAGGTGTTGAAGTTAAGGATGTCCGCCTCACAGGAATTAAATCACCATGCGTATGGAATAACATTAACTCATTTCATGTAACTACAAATTTGGCTGTAGACATAATGCATGATATTTTCGAAGGCGTCGGAAATTTTGACATAAGCTTAATGCTAAACCAATTTATAAATGTGGATAAAGTCTTTACACTCAGCACATTAAATTCTCGTATAAAATACTTTAAATATGGTTGTGAAGTAAAAAACAAACCACCTTTGATTTCTGGCGAGGATCTAAAAAACAAAAATATAAAAATGTCGGCTTCAGAAATGAAGTGTTTCATCTTGTGCTTGGGTTTGCTGATTGGTGATTTAATTCCCAGAGGCAATTACTAGTTCTAGCAAAGCATGTAACAATTGCTGATCATATTTTACTAGAATCCTTAATAGAAGAACACCATACAATAATCATTAATACATTTCGAGAATCCTTAAAACCAAAACATCATTTTATGGTTCATTACCCTTTTATTATGAAACAAGTTGGTCCATTGGTCAATATGTGGTCAATGAGATTCGAATCCAAACATCGTGTAGCGAAAGGCAATGCCAATTGTTGTGACTTAAAATAGAATTATGGAGTAGCTGTAAGATGCTCCCTACATATTATAGTAGCTCGAAGTTCAATACATGTTTGACAGATGGAATAAAGAAATGTGAGTGACCACTTGTGATGTGTTTTATTAAAAAAAATTACAATTTAGCAATAACAATGATCATCAATAAAAGTGAATTGCAAATTAGCTTTCAAATAAATAGAAAATACACAACACCAATGTAGTAGCTTCAAGAATTGATATTTGTAAAACATTGGCTGTAAAGAATCAACTGAAGCTTTGTAATCGTTTCATTTGTAAGATTGGTTTTAAGAAAAGTATTCAGAAAGGCAAAAGTACATTTTATGACAAAATAGACAGTGTTGTCCCAAATTTTAATGAATTGGTAATGAGATGTGGGCAAAGTTTAACTGAATTTATGGATAATATAGTTAGCATTAAAAGAGTTAGTGTTCAAAGCACTACTTACCAAATCCAAGACATAATATGTACAGATTTTGATTGTGAAATTAGCATGCCTGTGTTTGGCTGCATAACAAAGATAATCATCTCAAAAGCTGATCAAATATTATTTCTATACAAAAAAGTTATGGTTTCTTATTTTGACAGTCATTTTCAGGCATATAAGTTGGATGAATCAGAGAACAATCAGGAAAATATTATCTTGCAATGTGATCTGTATCAGTATTGTCCTGTACTTTGTTCTATTTTACTTGATAAATCTACGTATGCTTGTTTAAGCGGATTAGATTAACCCGACGAAAAATGTCAGTTATAACTTATTTCGGCAATCCACACCTTATAACCGCAATACTAAAAAAGTTATAAGCAGGTCTTATGTCCACTATAAACTTTTCTTATAAAGGTAATAGTCATGCAAAGACGTTTGTGTTTGTAAATTTGTTTAAAATGTCACATACTAGAAATAGAAAGCTTTTTACATGTCCAGAATCGAAAAAAAGTTCAAATTTAGGGCATTTAAAACTTTTTCGTTCTCACCAACAAATATGGTAAGTATAATTATTATTATTACAATGCTGGTGTTTATGTTTATCAAAGCCGGCTGATGTGAGATAAAAGTACCGACACCAAACAAAAGATGATGAGAGAGAGATGCCCGTTAGAGGCTCTGTTGTTCCACTTGAAATTTGACAAGTTTAAACGTCAGTTTACAGGTTTGAGGTTATTAAAATTTAAATTTAGGTAAAAGTAATTTATAATGCCGTGTTTTTGTACTACTAAAGGCATTTCCGGAAAGTTAATTCATGTTTTTGATCTGATTATAGTACAAATCACATTACGGAATTATTGAGGTTAACTCTATTAAACTTTTAATTAAAAAACGGTTGCGCGACCACTTTGCAATTAATAATACCTGTTGTTTTGCAGCAATTTATAAGTAATTGTGAAAGTGATGCTGAGAAAATTATAGGTGCTCCTACAAAATGTAAAGAATAAACAAGTTTGCATTAAAGAATTATGAAGAAGAAGTTGTACGAGATTACAGCTTATCAGGTAGGTAGTACTACATGATAAACTTCAGGTTGGTTTTATTATATTAAGAAATTTCTCTTGATTATTATTAGGTGTAATGCATTATTGTGTTTTTACCGTTTTTGTGTGAGGTTGCACCTACAACAAAGCAAACACATTATGAAGAGGCAAATGAACATTTTTATATTTTATAAATCATCGGGAGTTAGTACTAAATATTATTTTTTTATTTTAAAACAGAATAAACTGCTTCTTCTACAAGAAAGAATTTAGTAGTACATCAACATGGAACAGACATTTAAAGAATAAACATCAAGTAGAAGTGGAAAACAACAGGAATAAACATATCAAGTGTCCATTATGTTCAGAAGAAAATGCAAAAATCCTAAATAATTATGAGTCTAAACAAACATCTGAATGAAGTACACTGTATAAATATAAAGCTAACTAATATATGTTTTAAGAACGTTGCGGAGTTTGAAATCTGGAGGAAACAGTAACAGAGAGATGCATGTGAAAGGGGAATTTTAAAAGGAATAATTGTACTGAAGAAAAGTATTATAAGTACAACCAAAGTGATTCCAGAGGTTGATAGTGCTTATAATATTTTGTATTTTGATATTCATATAATATATATGGTTATTAAGATTTGTTGCGTATATTGTTTCTGTTATGCATATTATGGTTTATGTCCCATGTAAGATGTTATCGCAAGAAAATTAAATCAATAACCAAATAAAATAAGGCACACCAATTAAATGAACTTTTATTTATAATTATTTGAGTAAAAAGGAAACACACGACAAAGAGAAATCAAAGGGAAATGAAGAAAGAATCAGTATAATAAGTGGAAAGATGAGGAAGGAAGAAAATGAGTGTGAGTGTTTATATGATTAATCGACTGATTAAAATAAAAAATAGATTTTCACATTAAATAAAAACTTTATTCAATAATAATTACATAATATTGCAAAATAAAACAGTTTATAAATAAAAAAAGTATATTTTACAAAGGACAATTAAACAAACCCTAAAAAAAGGCAATCTTATTATACATTAACATACTTACCTTCTAATTCCTTTCCTTAATTCTGTTTGCTTGGAGGGACATAGAGAGTGACTTGGTGCCCATTCCGAACTTCACTGTGGTGAACAATACATCAGTGATATCCGCAGTGCGAAATCAAGGGTGATTCTACAAGAAGACTGAGCGCTGTAAAGATGAGACAGGGGGATACCCAAGAAGATGAAGAGGATCCACTAAAGTTCATAGGTGGTATTAGTAATAAAAGTAAAATCTTAACCACTCAAAGGAAGAAAGTTAATATAATACACATGTGTAGTTAGATATATCAGTATAACTAAAAATGAAAATGTGAAATTCTTTGAATGAATTAATTATCAATTTATTTCTTGTTAGCAAACGCATCTTGACATTTATAGTAGAAGGTGACAAATATAACTGCCACGAGTTAATTAATGTCATAACCATTAACCTACAATTCATAAACATTTTGATGTTATAGGCTTAAAATTTTGATTAAGAGAATCCAGAATTAAATCATATGTAGGCCCTGAGATAAGAGTATGTATATGTAGTGGAGATCAATTATATGATACAATAATGGTGTATACATATACATCACATTTTTAGTTTAGTAACCATTACATTTTAGTTAAATCGAAGCAAGATTTGAATTTAGTTTCATAAAGTATATCTAATTTTGGATTATTTGAGAATTTAAAATTAAAATTGTAAAATACAAAAATAATTTTGAAAAGAAACTATTGTTTTTAGTTGCTAGATATATCCAGAACTTGAAAACGGCATAATCTTAAAATGAATTTTTTCACAAATTAGTAAGTAATGTGAAATAATAAACAGAGGGGAAATCAGCTGTGAAGTTATCCTTTTTCTGATCAGTTTTGTTGTGCAATTTATATTTATCAAAATAATCTACATCCGCAATTAAAAAAGTGAACTTTAATGCCTTCGTATACAAAAATAATTATTAGAAAAGTTCTGGAGAAAGGACACCAAAATTTTAAATCTTATTGGTTCTTATTGCTCTTTTCTACTGGTTGGACATTCTGTAGTTAACGTAGTTAACTTCTGTGACTTGACTACTTCAGGTTCAGAATCAGCATCGGGCGATGTCGAGTTGGCTGGCGCTGACGATACGTGTCAGGTCACTCGGGTCGAGCATTTAGAATTCCACTGCTCAGAATGTGAGTTTAACAAATGGCCCTAGATTTCAGATTATCGAATAAATCGGCCCGCTAGTTTTGAGTGAAAGAGGAAAAGGCCTGGTAATCAACATCTACAAACACAAAGGAAGGTAATCCCTACGTAATGTAGTACCTCCTATTGTGCAGACAGTGCTTACGTGGATTTCAAAGGACGCCTTGCTTCAAGTGTGGATTTCACTATTCTAAATTCCGACCAGTATCATAAGCAAAAGCTTTTCTTTGTAGTTTTTTTGTACAGTAGTTACGCTAGAAAATACCTAACTTTGCAACTTTTTTCTAGACGCCCTACATCTATAAATTTCCAAATAATTTTATTTCAGATATTACCACCTTTCTGGAGACCAATAACGATCTACAAAAACGAAATAAGTACAAGTATGGAGTCAAACACAAACGATACATCCCAGTTTAACATACATTCTAATAAATCCACACAAAAACGCAAGTTGAGAAAACCTCTTCAATGTACTGTATGCGATTATAAACGTACACGGAAAGGCAGTTTACGAACACATATGCTCGTCCATGGTGGCGAGAAACCATTTGAGTGTAATAACTGCGATTATAAATGTACACAGAAAAACTATTTACGAAAACATATGCTCGTTCATAGTGGTGAAAAACCATTTGTGTGTGATATATGTGGTTATAAATGTCCCGTTAAAAGCATATTGCGAACAAATATGCTCGTTCATAGTGGCGAGAAACCATTTGAGTGTAATATGTGCGATTATAAATGTAGACACAAAAATGGTTTACGAACACATATGCTGGATCATAATGGCGAGAAACCATTTGAGTGTAATATGTGCGATTATAAATGTACACTAAAAAGCAATTTACGAAGACATATGGTGGTTCATAGTGGCGAGAAACCTTTTCTGTGTAATATATGCGATTATAAATGTGCACAAAAATGTAATTTACGATCTCATATGGCCGTTCATGGTGATGAGAAACCAGTTGAGTGTGATATATGCGGTTATAAATTTATAGTTAAAAGCAGTTTACGGAAACATATGCTCGTTCACAATAACGAGAAACCTTTTGAGTGTAGTATATATGTAATTATAAATGTACCTTTAAAAGCAATTTACAAAGTCATATGCTGATTCACAGTGGCAAGAAACCATTTGAGTGTGATATATGCGATTACAAATCGACAGTGAAAAGCAATTTACGAAGTCATATGCTGGTTCATAGTGGCGAGAAAGCTTTTGAGTGTAATATATGTAATTGTAGATATACAAGAAAAACCAATTTACGAAGACATATGCTCGTTCATAGTAACGAGAAACCTTTTGAGTGTAATATATGCGATTATAAATGTACCCAGAGAACCCATTTACGAAAACATATGCTCCGT
>VTPC01004452.1:12057-24855 GCA_011009095.1 Ignelater luminosus
AAAATACTGCAATACGTCCAATTCTCTTTAGTGCAAGTCTAATAGCTTTAAAAAAGAAAACTGGTGGAATTAAACCGATAGCAGTGGGTATACCTTTTCGAAGAATTGCTGCGAAGGTGGTGTGTCAAAGAATCAAAAAACCTATAACTAATGAACTCGTCCTTCATCAGCTAGGGGTGGGAATTCCAAGAGGAGCCGAGATTGGTGCTCACGCAGCATGGACTTATATTAATGCCAAACACAAGTCTCCAAAGGTTGTTCTAAAGCTGAACTACCAAAATGCATTCAATGAAGTAAGGAGGGAATAATGCTAAGTGCTGTTAGCAGCCATTTTCCAAAGCATACCCATTAATTGAAAGCTGCTACCGCGAACCTGGCACCTTTTTCTTTGGTTCGATGTCTCTCCCGTGCGCACTTGAATGCCAATAAGAAGACCCGTTGGGCCCTGCAATTTTTGCTCTTGTTATTCAGCCAATTGTGCATGCCACACAGGCGGAACTAAACCTATGGTATTTATACAATGCCACCATAGGGAACAGTCCAGAAGTCGTGTTGGCAAACTTAGGTGTCGTGCAGAAAATGGCCGCTAAAGTTAGACTAACCCTAAACTCATCAAACTACGAAATGGCGGTAGTAGGAGCTGGATCGGTTAATGAAGAGCAATCTGTGATAGAGCTCTTCAAGAAAAGGGCACTAGGCTTAACAGTAATGCAAGAGGAAAACATACAACTACTTGGAGTTCCTCTAAAGAAATGAAGGGATTGACACCATTTTTCAAACAGAAACTGAAGCACTAGACATAATGACAAATCGCTTACTACTCCTCAGTCGCCATTCTGCCTTTTTTCTCATTTGCGCATCAATATCTATCCCTCGCCTGATCTACTTTCTAAGGTGTAGTCCGACTTGGAGGAAAATGTCTCTTTTTGAAAAATATGACGCCAAGCTGAAGTCGTCATTAGAAGCCATCCTAAACATTTCTCTTTCGAGAGACGTTTGGTTGCAATCGTCCTTACTGGTAAAGATAGGTGGACTTGGAAAAACAGTTCTCTGTCTTATCTTGAGTCCCTCCATCCAGCCGACGTCTTTCTTAACACAATAACCATTACTGCTGAAGCCCAAAAATTTTGGGAGACCTCGTGTCGTGCTGAGGAAGTTCCAGCAGGTCCCGTTTGCTGCATCCAATCTGTATGGGAAGCACACTTTGTTCGACCTTACAATTTCAACCAATACGGCAGAAGATAAAGCTCGTCTTTTAGCGGCGCAATGCATGACATCCGGTTGCTGGCTTAATGCTCTACCTTTTCCACAGTTGGGGACTCACATGTTTGGACAAACCTTTAGAATCTCTGTCGTTATCAGATTGGGAGCAGTCGTATGTCAACCATACCGATGCCCCTGCGGTGCAGCAGTCTCAGCTATGGGTTTGCATAGTTTGGCCTGTAAACTAAGTAGGGGAAGAATCTCTCGACACGACGCCCTAAATAATGATATGCTGCAAGCATTACGAACAACAGGTGTACCTTGTATTAGAGAACCTCCTGGTTGTTCCAGATCCGACGGCAAGAGACCAGATGGACAAACACTGGTTCCATGGACAAGATGAAGATGTTTCTTGTCGCGACACCTTCGCCCCCTCCCACCTTTCTGGAACCTCTAAAACAGCCGGTTATGCAGCAGCTGAGAGAGAGGCCGAGAAGAAAAAAATACGCCCAACTGTTGAACCACTTCGAGTTCATACCCGTGATCTTCGAAACAAACGGGGCGTGGGGCAAGAAATTCTTAAAGTTGATACAAAAAGTAGGAACACGCATCACTTTTATAACTGGCGAAACAAGATCTACTACCTTTAAGTATCGGCATTCAAAGAGGAAATTCGGCTTCAATCTTGGGAACATTGCCCCCGGGGAGGGAGCTAGAAGAAATCTTTTATTTATAGTTTTTTAAGATGTACAACGGAAAATCTTTAAGTTATGCGATTGCGGTATGTTCTCTTAGTTTCCGAAAAATCTGTCGGTGAACAAAAAGATCAAATTCGAAATGTAATCGAAATTGGTTTCAAGGCAAAAATTGGTTGACCACTGAATTTGTAGGAAGTTCCAAAAAGAAACTCAAGAGTGATGTAAAAACTCGTGTTGTTTCATAGAGATTGATGGAAAATGTTCAAGTCGGTCATTTTTTCATTAAACAAATCTTAATGTTAGGCGACACCAAAAGGTTGTTCTCTTAAGCCTACGAAGATGTTTATCTTAATTAGGTTATTGAGCATCAGTTCAACAAGAAGAGGAATAATTTATTTCATGACTTCAGTGTCTTGACACCGATCATTTTATCTGCCACAAAGGACTGTTCGAAATCGAAGCAAATTACAAAGTAGTTATTGTCGAATTCCCATGTTAATATACTGCGGCCTAAGACGGTAGGTGGATTAGTTGGACAGGATACTACTGCAGTTACCTGTAGTGAAAACGCAATGTGTTCCAACTCGCGAGTTTGTACTGCATTCGTATTGTTTGTGCATCAATTCATGAACTGTTTAGTACTTTTTTCATTTTAGTAGGTAATCATCCGATACAAAACCTATGCATGCATACTAACTAGTCCATGAACGATACGAGTCGGTACAAAATCGCGAAGATAAGATATAAGATTATAAGGTGGTTTGCAGGGTTTAAAATATGCATCTCTATGCTGTTCAGCCCTTATACAAGGTGATCATTTTAAAACTTCCCACCTTAAATAACTCTTTAATTAGTGAAATTATCAAAAATCGCTAAAACCCTTCGAGTTTCTTTTGGAGGGGGACCTTTAATAACCTACTCTAGTTAGTTGAGAAACTTTCACCCTTCCCCCCCAGCTAAACCCTCCCCAATTTGAATAATATACAGATTGTACCATGTTTATATATTCCGCTAATGTAATGCAAAATGAATTATTAACTGATAAAATTCTCTAATAGTGGGCGTCAAGTTTGACTAAAACATTAATTAAGCTAATAGTTGATCCCACACATGTTTATTATTGGTCTCTCGCTACAACTTCGATGTGTTTCGGCCTTGTAACAAAGTTACATAAGTAAAGGCCATCCTCAGACTATTAATGACATTAACGCAATAAAATTCTATTTTAAAAAAATTAAATATAATAGATAAACAAACGAACTGCATTCGCTTAGAAATGATGACAAGGAAAAGAGGTTAAAGAACACCAGAAACGATTTAAAAAAATTAATTGGAAAGACGACTTTATCATTGCCAAACTTTGAAAATCTTGTATGAACTGTACAGTATAGTTGTTATAAAAAATTTTCAATTCGTAAAAGATTAATATTGAAATAAATTCTCAAACACTTCTTTGCGTTTTAATCAAAATTTTTTGTTTTACTTACCAGGGAAATAATTATCTTGGTATCGAACAACGACATATTTTCCAAATTCCAAACCCAGTTCCCCATTTTCAGTTTTTCTCAAATATCTCGGAATCAATTAACTTACAGTAAAAGTTCTTTCTATACAAAGTTAAAGTAGACAAAGTTTCCTACAAAAACGGTCCTATGCATGTTTTTCGTAGGATTGATAGTTTAGGAGTTATGGTGGTGGAGAGGTATGAAAATAATGTTGAAAATCGCAGTTTCGCGTGAATTTTTTTTTATTTTTACAAAAAATCTTGATAGAAGGCTGATAACATATAAAAATGTATTAATAATACCAATCATTCAATGTCAAGTTCAATTATCGAGTTAAATGGCCTCCTCATATACTTCTTCGTCTTCTACGATGTCAAATGGGTCGTCTCCATGCTGTTCGACAAGGTCCACGGAAGCATTGTTGGTGCATACTTCTCGACAACCAGGGCAAGCTTGGCTGCACGTAAGTCCTGCTTTCTGGCATCCACATTTGGTTGAGCAACCAGTTACACATCTGCAGAAAATTGTACTAAGTACTGAATTCGGTGCAGGGGGATCTGTATTCCTTACCGTTTCAAGGTTTCCATGTACTCCTCTTTTGCATCCTCAATTCTCAGGAGGCAGGTTGTTGCCCAGCCATCTCTGCACTTGTAAGTACACTCTAAATGAGTGTAGCTTTGCAGCAGTTCTGATTAGAGGGAAGGACGACAGGTGAGGATTAAATTTCTTCATACTTTCCAAGAACGCGTTGTACCGGAGTTGATGCAGATCAGTCTCTTTTGGGGAAGCACGGTAAATTGCCAGAAACATCTTTTCTCCTGCACCCTTAACAACCTCAGGTGTTGATGAAGCGTAATAGAAAGTACCTGATATTTCTGCAATAGTTGGATCCTGGTTATACAACATAATGACTGACGTTTTACCTTTTCTGAATATGGCTGAAGTTGTATCGCACCCGCTTAAACTGTGGAGAAAGAGGATGCAACTGTAGAATGGAAGCTGTTGTAGCTGTTGACGCGAAAATGGTTTGGTTTCCACTTTCCCTATCCCTGGTTTTAGAAAGAAGATATTGTTGGTAGGTGGTGATAAGGCCGTTGGCATCGCAACAAGGTCAACATCCTCCCTAACAACTGTCACACAAGGATTCGTTGGAGCTTTGCCAATGGGGTCGTTTCCTAAAATACTATTTTTTCTTGTTTGGGTGCTTTCGCTTTAAATTAACGCTGGCGCTTTTTTTTCAGATTTTTTCTGCTTCTATTTTCACGTTTTTTTTTCAATTTAAAGTTTAAAAAACTTTTCCCGCCACTCCTGTGACGCCACAAGTCTTTGACGATATGACAACGCTGAAAACTGGAGTGCTGTCGGTATTATAGGAAGCGCTTAGAAGTTTGAATTTTATTGTTGAGGTTATGCGGTATTACGCTAGTATATATATTATATATTATATTTACGTTTTATACAAATACGCTAACCACTAAATCACAAAACAATAGTCAATAACAGATGTAAAAAATACAGATAATTATATTATCTTTAGTTGAAATCGACAAAGCGGAGAAACCCGACAACTAACGAATGACAGCAAAGACACAACAACGCGATTGCGACGTTGTCAGCTCTACTATTTGTACAGACCGTCTACCGACGAACTGTGAATTATTTTATTTCTTTATAACTCTTTAGTAATCATTACGGAAAAAACTGTTAATGGATATTAACTATATATTCCGTCTAGAATGATAATATTTGTTTAGATTTCAATAAATCCATTTCAGGAAACTCCATTACATTATTTATAATTTTTAAATAAATTAAAGCACTTTTTACAATTTAAGTTTGTCGCGGAACTAGAAAACATTGTAATACAACACCGAGGACGAAGCTTTACTCTTCAAAGTTTAAAAAAGGGTTAAAAATCGGTCAACAAAGTGAACATATATCAGAAAGTGACTAGAGAGAAGCCTTAATTTTAAGAATTTGGGATTTTTGAACTGGACACTATGATCATGTTGATTACACAACAAACATGAATCTGATTTGTGAGTTGTTACGTATGTATTTGCTTTTTGTTTTTCATTAAATCGAACCTTTTATTATTAGAAATTTTAGCTGATTTATTTTCTACTGATTTCATATTTGTTCAAGAGGTTAATGATTCTAAAATATGACAGTTTTTTTCTAAAAAATCTTCTAATTCTGACAATTTCGAAATTTCTGTAGTTAAAGTAGCTTTGATCGTTTGGAAATCAAACTTTTTTCTAAAAATTGACACAATTAGTGGATCCCAAGAGTGAACGTCGATTTTCAACGATTTCAATGCTGCTAAGTTTACCGTAATATCGTCTAACAATTTCCTAACTTGATGTATGTGAGTGTTTGGACTATTCAGTATGCTATTGACATGTTCTTGCGCAATAAGCCGTTGGTTTTTAAATCGCTCTGGTAATATTTTACGCGCAACCAAATAATTATCATTTGAGACAGTAAGAGCTTTCTATTGACTTAGAAGCTTCGTTTTCTAGACAAGATTTTAAATAATAAAATTTATCAATGTTTAAACTTTCATTTTCACGAATAATTTTATCAAAACTGTCCATAAATGTTAAGTATTCGGTATAATTACCAAAACATTTTGGCAAATTTTGCATTATTATCGTTTTGCACACTTGTTGAGTGAATCGTGACTGACGCGTTACCTTGATCATTTATATATTTTTCCACTTTAGCTAGCGTACTAAAATATTTTTTTCGAATACTTCCCTCCACTTTTCTTCCTCGTCGTCGTTTTTTTGTTAATTCGATTTTATCTTGTATTTCTTGGAATTCGTCGAAACTCGCGTGTATCTTAGGAATCCTAACTTTTAATTCCTGAGTTTCCCCGTTAGCACCGAATTTATTAACAAAATTTTGTAAGCGCGTTAATTTTGCTTTCACGGTGCTTCGTTTGCTTTTAAGGGTTTCTAAATCTGCCATGATTGAAGCTTCTTTAAGGGGTAGGATATGTTACAATTAAGGAAATAAAGAACACACTGATCTTAGTTAAATGGTGTCGCTGATTTTTCTGTGGAAGCGTTGACCTTTGACCTGGTTTCTTCCGTTACGTTGTTGTCTGGAGGGCTGACTCTGATCTGACTTCAGACGACTTGTTTGGTGGCTGACTCTGGCCTGACTGAATTATATAATGTACCATTATGTTTGAGCTTGTTACGTAAATGAAAGTGTCGTTGTCCCCTCCATTATGACTCATGTTGTGGAGGGGGTGCATGGTGTCACCTGTTCGTAAAACTACAAATAACAACAATAAAAAACTAGAACTCGAATTATCTACTAATAAGTACTGTTGCACATATTCTCCCTTAATAACATTTTTTGATCCGACAAAATTTCCAAAAATGTTTGCAGCAAAGTACCTATAGTTTGGTACGTCGAAAGGTTCTGCAGAATTTGTCAACAAGAACTTTGGCGATCATTGTATATTATACTTACAGGCTAAGAATATTAGGTTAGTTTTAGTGATTTTTTTGTTTTTTACTTCCGGAAAAAGACAGAGAATTTTTCTTTGTTTAATGAAGCTTTCTTTGGAGGTTTCCATTACTGAATTTTACATGTTTAGAATGAACACCTCTAGGGTCAGTTATACAGTCTGTCCAAAAAGTGTGGAATATCCTATATATCTCAGTAAATATGCATTTTATGGAAAAATGTTTTCTATAAAAGTTGTTTAGTGTTTAGTTTTACATTACAGGGCAATACCAAATAAATTTCATTCCGAGGTTTGGCCTTAATTCCACTTTATTTTACTGAACTATATCCCAATTTTAGTAATTTACCTTAAATCTCAACCTACAGAATCTTATTTGACAGCAAATATATGATGAAAACAGCTTCGAAAGTACGATCAAGTAAACTTGTAAAATAAAGAGAGTTTAATATCTATATTATACTTGATCTTCGTGTTGAAACAAAAAGCTGACACAGAAATACTTTTTCCTTATTCGAATTATTTGACAAACTTATTTTGATATCAAGGCAATTGAGACTGCTTATTTAGCAAAAACAACTATACATCTTGCTTTTCTCTCGTGGAATCTGCGGTTTTGACGAGAGAAAAGGTTAATAATTTTGTAAAACACAAGAATGAATGCGTGCAACAATATAGCAACTAAGTGAAAAGCGAAAAGCATTAAAAGACAAGCTATTCAATGCTATCAAAATCTAGTAGGCATTCTATATATTTTGGCTTTTTTTTTGGTAGAAACCTTAATGTAAGAACTTTTTTAAAGTATTCTCTTGTTTGTTAGCCAATAAAATCTTATAAATCCGCATCTAAAAAAACGAAAACGTCAATACATTGATTTTCTGAAATGGGCAGTTTTTTTTCCTAATTTAACCAACTTCGGATCTCTTACGATCTACCAGAATAATTAATTGAGTCATTGCAAAACGCTGTATTATCCAAGTCGTTATTATTCAGTCAGATAAATTTATCCTCAGAAATCAAGTGTCTTTGAAATGCTTTTTGTGTGCTGAAAACATCTCGTTGTTGACCAACGCCGACGCGACGGCCAGAAGGTAAAGTTTACATTTCTCCGGTTCCTTGCAAGGAAACGAATAATTAGAGCCAAGGATTTATTTGTAATGTTTTAACCATTAACAACTTGGAACGAATAGGAATTTAGAACGCCAAAAAATTTCCGAAAATCCGTCATGAAACGGACTAGTACGCGATATGTCTGCCTGCGTTAACAATTTTCTTATGATAGGAAAGTTATATTCCTGGAATAAATTATAAGCATGTTAACAGCGTTTGGATATTTCTGAAAAACCTTTTTTTTTCAAGGTCAGTTTTTCTTGTTTTCACTACTACTTTTAGTTGTATGTCGCCAGGCTTATGGGTCCTTGAAATAGTTAAAGGAAAGACGGCCATGGCTATTCATAACTTATTGTTTGTTATGATTAGTGAATGTAGTTTCGTTTTAAGATTTTCTGTCAAATTCTTGACATTTGAGAGAAGTGCAATAGATTTCGAAGTTATAGAACGAAAAGCTTTTTTTAACGAACGCCGTGTGGAGATTTACTAAAAGTGGAAATGGTATATTCAAATATTTAGATATTAAAATTATTACATGGGTGTGTAGAATTTTATTCATTCAGTATTTTCATTGTTACGCAGGATAAAATCGTCTAAAGATACAGTGTTCTTATCATTTTGTATTATTTTTGTAATTCACGAACAATGCTCGTGGTAAATCAATAATAATTTCGACAGAATTCTCCCTTTTATTATTGTACAAGCATAAACCCCGAGGCAAATTTCACAAAGCTAATATTTTTTGTTTCAGCATTCGATGCTGTATTTCTTTCATCATTACGAACTACCTGTGATCTTGCAACAAGCCCATTTTCAACAATTTATTTTACGAAATACCCAACGAGAAGCGACCGTAAGGACGACACCGGCGGGTGTAACTGCAACCAACCCTTTAACGGCCCGAATTACGCAACTACTGTCCACGTTGCGTTCGACGGCGACCACACAGACTTCGACCACCGTGAGTCAAGCAACGGCTTTGGCCACAGCGGTAAGTCACGTTGCGACTTCAACGACAACCACCGCCACTTCCACCGTTGGTACAACTGCCCAACCGGTGACTTCCAGTCAAACCAGCCAAACTACACCGGCAGCTGTCGAATCTGCTGCCGCTCAGACACGACCAAGTGCAACGACGGCGGTGGCTGCCAGTCAGACCACCGAAACGTCTCAAGCACGACCTTCTGGGGGCTCTGACGAACCCTTTTAGTTAGCAGAAATGGACTACTTAAGAAAATTATATTGTGTTAATCGTCATGTATATAGCTTTACACAAATAATATATACGCTGAATTTTTAATGTTTACTTTGAAAGGCTTTAGCAATGTAAAGTACTGTTGTTGTATATTAGTTTCTTTTTTCTTTTGCTAGGTGGTTGTAGATATTAATAGAATTATTAATGTGTTAATAGAGAATAAAAGAAAGTTATGTTGAATGTTCTTTCCGTTTTTGTTTTCATTCAATAAAGTGGTTAAAGGATTAACATTTCTGCAATGTAATAATAATACAGAAAAGAACATTATTTTGTAACATTCCGTAGATTGGAAAGGTATAAATAATATACACATGCGGTGGTTAACTATAAGTAAGTAGTTTTCAATCTAAAATCTGTTCATCTATTTTCATTGTACATTTAGTTATTGTTATTCTTTTTTCTTTCTAGTTTGAAATAAAAAGAAATTACCATTACATCTATAGTTTTTACAACATGAAACTCCTGGATTTTATTATTATAAAGTATATAATACCACTCAGAATGTAGGGCATGTTTCAGAATATCTTTGAACAAGGTAAATTGAGAAAATTATCGAGTAATTTAAAAATGAAAAAATCTCAAAGATATTTTTTATACTCCTACATATAAAGACTCCTCAATATTGTATCTCACAGCAATCTCATATATGAGGTTGGAATGGAAATTCCTCATTTCTTTGTTTGTTATTTTTAGATTTTTTTCTGAATTACTTTGCAACAATATGAATTCTTGGAAAAGTGCATGAAAAGTGAAATAGGAGGTGGTTCTCAAGATTAAATTTGTTCTGGCAGCACTTCCAGTATCATCAACTTTCAGGTAAGCAGAATGTATTTTTGTGTTGATTATCATTTATACCAAAAGTATGGAATGAAAATGTGATATGTGATATTTTATACTACAATTGTAGAGGTCTTTACAGTTTATATACATTAAATGGGATCCGCAAAAAATGTTCCAGATATTTGAGCAGAAAATGAAAAGCTCATATTCCATACTTTTTACCCGAACTGTATAAGTTTATTTCTCCCATGCGTAATCGAATACCCTAAAACCAAAACATATTTAATAGGCACATTAACGAAAGGTGAAACGTACCGTAAAATCCTTAAGTGAAGTCGTTTAGACGCATGATTTTTTTTTCGAAAAATAAACATTAAACTTATCCTAAAACCTTTAAAATAAAATCGCTCATTGTTACTGTGTTACGTTAGCGTAACATGTATTCACAATTTGAATGATTACTAAAACGTAAAAAAATCATTTTAAGTTCAACGCTACGTGTTATCCCTAATTGCCTAATACTTATCCAAAATATGAAAATGAAAGGTGTTAAGGTATCAATAGTGATTGTTCAAACCATAAGGGTATAAGCTTGTAATACAACTTATAATTATGCTACTATTTATATTTGACACTGTAAATGATAGTTTTAAAGATAAATGAACGAAATATAAATCTCTAAGCAATAGAAATGATAAAATAGCAGATTTCCTACAGCAATAAACATGAAGGTAAAAATCTTAAATTCAAATTTTGACGCCATGTATCTCGTAAGTAGCGAACTTTAAGTAAGTGGAGTTAATTCGCTATCGTTTTGCATCCGGAGTCTGCTGTTGACGCTTTTAGGTTGTTATCACAGACATCCCTCTGAGTATGCAATGCGTTGTGCAACATTCCTCACTGTTATCCTTGCAAATAGCAATACGAAAGTATTCCATAACACGAACATACGTATGCTGTGATCTTATTGCGGTACATCAAAGGTAATACCGAAACCATGTAGTGGTACAAGAGGAGCGTAATCAACACACAGTGCACTGCAGTCTTATTGCCCTGCAAAAGAGGTAGCAAAGAGGGTTAGATAATTATTACGTAATACAAACATATACTGCAATCTTATTGTAAGTACTAACAATGAACTTTAGTACTGGTATGCCGGTGATTATAACTATAATGCATTATGAAATATTCTTCGCGGTTTCCTTTGCAAATAGAATTACGTATCTATTGCGTAACAGAAACATCGTATGAATGAAAGAAGGCAGGACCGGCCTTAGAGTTTTGAGCGTACTTGACGCAAAATGTTTTTTTGTTTGCTCTAAATTTTTCAATAGATTTAAATTTTACCATCTAGCCTTTTTTAAAAAAAAGTATTTTTGTTAATACATAAATGTATTGATAAAATACAAATATTTTATTTCAAGAATTTGATAAATGCATATCGATAATAAATATATCAATGAAAAGAAACTTGTACTAAAACTAAAACAGTCTAAAAGAGTTCTGCTGTTTTTTGTTAAATTTTTCGATTCTAACTTTGTAATTCGTAATTTCGGCTAACTCATGCTCCCAGGTTCTCAGAACCCTCTTTAAATAAGTTTTTCTTAAATTCAGTTTTGAAAAATCCGTCTAGTTGTTGCTATATTTATTGACAAAGTTAACAGAAATCTGCAGATTCATTGGCATCATGTTATCATGCTATTTAACTGCTCCTGGACACAAGCAAAACTAGAAGAAAATAACTTCCTTAAATATTAGCAGTGGAGGATCTAGTAAGTATGAAACTAGTAAAATCCTCAGTTTCACGCCCTCATTGATATTGAATTTCTTTTCTAAATATCAAAACTTTTAGAAAATATTTTTTTCTATTCAGAAGCATTTCGAGGTTGAATTTATCAGACATCATTTGAGTAGCTTTCGTGCAAAATTGAATAAACCCAATTTTGGTAAAAAAGAAATGAGTTACACATCATTTCTATACGGTGTGGATGGATTTGTTTTGCCAATGCACAAATATGTGAGAGCAAGCGAAAGGAAATAATATTTTACATGAGTAGAAATGAGATGGCACGTACCAGCAAAGTACCACTGGCCAACTCGTTAGCATATTTATGCGTAAACAACCTGTCATAAATAACCTCTCTTTATCCTAATGACATTACTACAGTAACCCAGCTATTTACTACACTTCTATAGGTAAATTTAAAGAATCCAGTCTGTATAATCCTTGTAAGCTCAAGCTAAAACGAATAAATTCTTTATTAAAGGCATCCCAAAGCTAACAGTTTTGAGCACAAGCCAATAAATTCGTCTGTTCAAGCAAAACCGAATAATTTATGTAAACCTATTTCATCGTTTACAGTTTTTTCTTACGGACTAGTAAAGATTTTAGTTCACAGATGGTAATGTGTAAAACAATGATAATGCAGGATGCAGTTCGTCACTGCATGTTCTTGTGGGTACAGTTTTCTTGTAGACTAGTAAAGAGTTTACGTTGCAGTTTAAGTAAGAGTCTACTCTAATTGTAATAATCTAACTTGACTAATCTATTAACGTGGTGACTGAAATTTGGTTTGTCACATTTTTTCTGTGTGTTATTGCTTGAATAGTGGTAAAATCAGTTAAAATAGATAACCTAGTGCCTGCAAAAGATGCAAATATTGGTAGTAAAACGCGACGTAACAACCATAAAACCAGAAGTATAAACGAAAAAAGAAAGAGGTAATTTCCTCATATACTTTTGTGATTTACGTAATCTAACATTCC
>VTPC01004453.1:0-10619 GCA_011009095.1 Ignelater luminosus
TTTATTTGACATCTTCTTTTTGTAATAATTAACTAGAATAATTTTACTTATAAAAAAACTTAATATAAAAATTAAAGAAAAAACTAAAAATGTCACAGCGAGGATCGAACGCAGGACCTCTAGATTAGAAGTCAGACGCTGTATCCATATGACCACATTATTCCATTCTTAAAATTTGCCAATTATGGTAGTATTTAAAATAGGTACAGGAGCTTACATTTAAAAATTAATAATAAAATGTAATTTATTAAGAATACGTAAATACAGACTATTAGAAAATCTCAGTTATAAATAAATTTAGTTTCATCCTGGACACTTTTACATATCTGCCGTAAAATCAACTGGGAAGATAATAAAAGTATAATTCGGTATACCTATAAGTACAATATCTGTACCAGATACCACCCTGTATGTGATAACGGCATCGAAAAAATATTGTACGTAACATGTCAGTAAAGTGTCTTTACTGAACTTGCAGACTTCCAAGACTCGCCTTCGTCTTGGAACGTGTCTACTCGTCCAGTAAAGTATCACTTTCTTGACTAGTTACGTAAACTACTATTAATTTTAGATTTTTGTATTTTTTTCTTAAACTTTTGTACTCTTAAAACACGAATTAGAGCTGACACTCTTTCACCACTGATGGTATTGCATATTAAGCACCTTTTTGAGTTGCAGTTGCAGTTGCAATATAATAAATTAATATATATTTCTCTAAGTAAAATAAAAGAAAATAAAAATTCTATTCTTCTTAGCAAGTATACAACACATCTAATCGTAAGTAAATGTAATAGTAATTATTTTCCTTTCTATTTTTTAGGTTTTTTCCGAGATATTTTTGGCTGATGTTCTTGCATTAGGTGATATTTTTGGTAACTTACTTATATCGGCTGTAATGTAAATTGCCACTCAATACTTTTTACTTTGTGACAATTAAAAACAAACTCTTACGTTGTTGACAAATAAACGCCTGCGGCGTTTCACAAGCAGCTCCGTAAAAAAGTGGCCGATTATGATTTTCTCTGTCCATATTTAAACAAGCATAATTCTGATCATATTCATTATCGTACCATGGTGGATAATGATCTTGATCTATGTTATTAGGAGGAATTGGTTCGTTGTCTACAACCCAATAGAAGTTAGCTCCGTTCTTAGTCAACTTTCCTCCAATCCAGATGTGATTGACCTCTATTATTAAATTAATTAAAAACATAAAAGACACTTGAAGATATACCTACCTGTGACATTCTCGCCCATTATGTATGTAATATCATGAATATTTTCTGTAGTGACCTTTACTAGAAACGCACCACTATGATCAATGCATTGCTGTAAAGCATCTTCCCAATTTTTCTTCAAGTAATAAATGATATATCCTGTATTCTCAATTATAATTACGCTATAATCTGGGACGTGATGTGACTCTAAAAACACCACGGTTTTCATAAGAATACAGATACACGTATTACACTCTTATTAAAAATTTCTGACAAAAGATCTTTCAAAAAAACAGAAAACAATACCTTTAGTGCAAATATAACTTCGTCTTCTCTCACACCGAGCTTCCAAGAAAACAGGATGGTTAGCAAGATGTCTATCAAGCAATAGGCAACCAGCATGTTTAACAATTTTATCTTGTCTCCAAGGAGGATATAAAGTATCAGGATCTGGTTCTTCTCCTAAGGGAAGACCGTCATAAATGAATCTCCAATCACCATTTTTATAATGCCCCCCAATCCACGCGTTTTCCAGACCTTCACATACTTGTTAGTATCAAACCAACCACACATTTTACTATTAATTTAACATACTTGGGCGTCCTATAAGTAAAAATTTTCCAACAATTGTCACTTCGTCATTGTTACGAAATGATGCTAGATGGGCATGATGTTTTCTACGACATTCCCGTACAGATTGTTTCCAAGTTTTCTGAAAAAAAAGGATGGTTTCGCTAACGTGAGACCGACTTCTAAAGACATAACATACCTACTCTGTCGTTGAAAATTCCATATTTAAATTTTCCAATAATTATCCAATCGGGTGTTGTCATCGTGCCGTTGTAAATTTTCTCATATGCTGGTAAATATAAGTAAAATTAATGTTAATTTAATAGATTGTTACTTACGTTTTTCACATATAAACGGACGTTTCAAGTTGCATTCTAAATTAATAAAATGAGCAGTATCATGAAATTGACGGGCGAATCCAAGACAGTTTCTGTTTATACTTCTAAAAGATTCATTTCCACGTTGAATAAAATACTTGTCAGGTCTATATACACCATCCTTATTAATCCATGTATACTCATTAGTACCTTCTGCAGCTCTCGCACCTATCCAGAGGTCTTCCATTTCTAGATTAGTTTCAGATAATGCTTCTCCCAAAAAATCCCTTGTGTCATTTGTGTCCAAGATAGCTAAAGAACCATTCCTATAGGATTCGCATATGATTAGCGCTTCATTCCACGTTACACGCACATTTATCATTAAATATTCAGTTTCTCCTAGTACAAAACTTTCTTCCGCTTCCGAAATTTCAGTGGGTGCTAAAACAATAACCCATTAAGTGGGTCTTTTTTAGAAAAATAATTATGTATTATAAAACTGAAACTTACTTAGAAACGTGGATTCGCAATATTGGATTGAAAATTGAAGAAATATAAAAATTGCTACATTTTTTGTCATTCTTTCTAGAAATTCTAAAATAAATCGTTCGAAACCGGATATTTGTTTTTAAATATTGATAACGCTGGTGTTGCTTGTGAGTGGCTGAGTGCCAGGTAGTACTAACATGAATGGGTGAGGAATTGAAAACGATTACTGCTATTATTAATAATGATGCGATTACTGCTTTGCAATATTATAAAACCGTTTTTATTCGTAAGTCTTTCACCGTTGAAGCAAACATCATTTTAAGATAAACGCTATCTTTTGCCATAATAAAATAAATAGTCTATTGCTATAATCGTTTTATTTAATTGCTTGGTATTTTTATGTTGAAGTAGTTTATTTTTTCAAAATTACTAACAGTACCGCACAAATTCATTCATATGTTCTCTGCAATATTCAGATTCAGAAGAAGAACGAAAATCAGGTTAAGAGCATACGCATCTTCGAAGAGGTTTACTTTTCTATTGATCTAGCATGTTAGGTAAAAGGGGGACTATTTTTAGGACAATTCTCAATAAGACCATTGAAAGGAATGTTTAAAATGTATTATATGACAGCAAACAAACTGTTTGTCCTTGGTTTGGTGTAACAGTCCAGCTAACAGGCTCAGGTCATAAGGACGACTTTTTTAGGTCAGTATATTTGTCATTTCCACGTCGATTTTGGAGTAATAGTTACTATAAAAAGAAGAAAATATTACAGATCACTACGACGTCACTTTTTAGACGAAATTATGACGTCAGTATTATTACGAATTATTTACCTTTTAGTGACAGATATGACGTTTTTAAAACGCTTATTTTCGGTTAAGTTTTAGCAAAATACCACTATTTCAAAGTCACACATATTTTTCAAAATAAAGAAAAGCATTTACAAAAGAAAGAATAACTGCATAATAAGTAGTATATAAACATTAATGAGATACACAAGCATTCAGGAATTAAAGTACAATACACTAATTGGATATAACTTCTTTTCTGTTGATGGTTCTTCTCCTCTTTTTATAGTTTTGTCAAATCGACTCTGCTGCTGTTAGTGTGCTTTGTGTTATCCAAGATGAATGAACTAGTGCAATTCCACAGTCATTAATAAACTTGTTAAGATAATTTGGAAATTATCGTTTCGCTTACCGCTATGCTAACATTCCGTTTAATAATTAATGTAAATAGTGCATAAAAAATATCCATTCCGTTTCGAAATTCTAAAGTTACAAATTGTATTTCACATCTTGTATATTTCCTTAGATATTTAATTTTACCTTAACGATAAATGTTGTTCGTCCCTATTATATTTATAAATTTAGGAAATAAAAGTTCCTCGGTTAGCAAAATGTAGACCTTTCGTTATTTTATATTTCAATATTTCTAGAATTTTGTAGCTCATGTCAATGCAACAGACATATAAATTATTTTTATGGCCTGTCGCTTGACGCTATATGCAAATTAGTTTTGTGGAGCTATCTAAGTTTAAACAGAGTAGTGTGAGTGAATTACTCCAGCTTAATTGTTCTCCAATAAACGAAATCCTGTCGTCATTTCCGCGAATAATTTCATCGAGGGGAAAGAAGGCTTCAATACGGCGCCGGCCCAGCGCGTCTTCTCCTTTGAAAATGTTTAGTCAGTCAGCATCAAGTTTTGTCCTGCCTCAGACGCGGTGTTAATACACCCGCATTTCCGTGTCGTACCTGAAGATCTTCTCCGTGAAGTATTTACAGAAGTCGCGAAATCTATTCAGATTTAGCTACCGAGTTTGTGTAACCTATTCCGTACAATAATTTCGGATTGTAACAAAGCATCACGAGCTGCTAATCTTCGTAAATAATAAATTACTCGTAGAACAGAAAGATATCGTTGTGTTTATTTTATTATCGTTTCTCGGTAGTCTTCAGACTGAATAACGAATCTCCAACAGGTATCTTTATCGTACCGTCTCGAGGAGAAGAAGATTTACTTCAGGGAACATAAGGTTCGTGGGAACGGCCTTGCCTAAATTCGACTGCGAGCACCACAAGCTAGCCAATTTAATAGTAAGTATTGTGTAATCTATTAGCTGTCGCAAAAGAACCCTATTCGCCTCCTCGGAGGTTATCTTTTCAAAGTCAACTCCACGAATAAGCATCTTAAAGACCAGAATAGTTGGTTGTCTTAGGATCAGCTGTTCACTTATATTGGCTAAGGTTAACTAAGACTAGCGCCCTTTCAGTTATAACCCTACCGCTACCGTTTTCTGCCATTTAGGCCTCTCTATGACCCCGACCTAATCTCCGACCAAATAGAGCTAATCGTTTTTTAAGGCATGCCGTTATTATTTTGTGTTGCGTCATTTCATAGGGTTACTAAGCCCACTTTTACACGCAACAAACTCTACTCCTACAAAAGCCTTGATCAAAACCTAAATCATAACAACCAATTTATGTAAATTTAGCGTTGTAGTAAAATTTTACATACTTATTAATCGAAGCATATGAACTCATTTCATCTTTGTTATAATACTAACAGAATTGTAACTCAATCGCTATGTAATTTACATAGATTAGCCTTACCGTCTTCATTTTAAAGTTAAAATGATATAGGATATACTATATATATTAAATCAAATATACCTACTGTTGACCTTGAAAGTAATACGAAATCATTATTATTATTACACTTACAAAAAAAGGTTATATCGATATTCAATGTTTAAAAATAAAAAATAGCATAGATTGACGTATTTGCAACGTGAAAAGATGGATTCTTTGTGACGTTATTAAGAGGACTTGGTGGTGACGTAATACTTACGTCAGTTATTGGACATTATGATGTATATGACCAAACATAATCAAATATCGACGTCATCTGTCAGTCACCATGTTAGCTGGGAATGACGCAAAAAAGTTATTTCAAAGTTTGGCAAACATAATACATTTAGTGATTTACCTAAATCAGGACGAAAGAAGGGTACAATTGACAAAAGAAAGAAAAAAGGGATTTTAACACTGTTAGAAAGATACAAATCAATGTCAATTTGTGATGTGACTAAAAAAATACGAGTGTGTCACGGAACAGTGTAAAATGTGGAGAAACGGAAAACATAAAAAACGCAATATGCCAAAAAGAAGAGTAGTTCAACTAAAACGTGCTAGAAATTTGTATGAGTGTTCGTTGAAGACCTCAGCTTAGACCTCAATTTTATACTGTGGTAGTGGGAGGTTTTGTACAAGGAGATGAGAAAAAAATACGAGTTGAAGAATTTGGGCATAAAGTGTTAGTGTGGCAAGCAATCTGTTCTAGTGGATTGAGGAGTTCCACTTTTTTACTAGAAGAACTATAAATGGTGGCATTTATCAAAATGGATGCATCCAAAGGCGTCTATTGCCATTTTATAGAAGGCATGAAGAGCCTTCTTCTTTTTTGGCCGGATTTAGCTTGCTTTACTATGCCAAAGCTGCTCTAGTAGATCTTCTTGAAACGTACCAAATTGATTTTGTCAAAAAACATGAATCCTCCTAATAGCCCAGGGCTTCGACCCCTTGAATGCTACCGGGCAATTATCAAGCGAGAGCTGCGCAAGAGAAGAAAAAAGACAGAAAATAAAGAGAAGTTCGAAAATTTCACCAAATTTACAATTACTGTTATCTTTTTAAAATGTGAAAGCTTTTTTTTTACTATTATTATTAATGGAGCTTAATAAATACTAGTTTTTTTTGTTTATAATTATTAGTGTGTACTTTCTTTCTTACCTAGTCCTTATGTCTAGGAAGCCCCCCTATTTGGCTTAAAGACTGCGGTCTCTTCTTTTACGAGGGCAATGGATATCGTTTTAGGACCAGAGTTGAAAGATCTTTTTTCAAATCTATCTATGATCTACTGATTGTTTCTAGTTCTTATGAGCAACATTTACTTCATTTGAAACTTGTTCTTCTTGTTGTTTAAAAAGCGCTTTTTTCAAACGGAAGTCAGGTTCTTAGGCCAAGTCCTAGTGTTAGGAGCGTAACACAAAACATCAGGAATTGAAGAATTTTTGATGCCACGCACGGTGAGACATCTTTGGAGATTTCTGGGTCTATATAATTATTATAGACTATTCCGTCAGGATTATAGCGGGACCATTTTGCCTTTGACCAAGTTGTTACATAAAGGTACACGGTGGAACTGGGATCAAGCGAAAGGACAGGCGTTTAAACGTGTTGAGAATATCTTTTTACAAACTGTTGTTCTAAGAATTTCTAATTTAAAAGAAATTATCTGGTTATGCGTTAGGAATAGGGTTGTATCGGTTGGCAGATGACGATAAACATCTTATGACGGGATCTGTCGTAAAATTGATCTCACTAACAACGTTCACTATTCCGAGGTTTTGATGAATATCACTATTATGCACGTACCATCTGGCATTTACAATATTCCATATATTTTATTTTGAAAAGTCCAGATCCTGTTAGTATAGCTTATTGAAGTGGTTCTGATTTTTATGTAACTAAGGTATCTACGGTTATGCCATATTTCAGCGGGTATAGACGTTGAATGGAAATACAGCAAACCCCCAGGAGTATCTGCGGGGCCTTACACTCCAGCCCTATGGTTGTCCAGACTGCTGATTATTGTCAGTTACTATTGGATCTAGAGTGAAAAGTCAAAAAATACTTCCCAAACTTTAAGGTGTTAGACGTTTCATGCCAAAGCTGCAAGATACCAGGCACCTTTCTGAGTATTTAGCGTTACACCGGTAAATGGGCCTGCACTTCTTAAGTTATTGATTTATGGCTTTAATTTCAAATGGACAAGTTGCTTTAATTCTAACAATTAGTCTTTGTTAAATAAGGAAATCAATCGTCCAACACCCAAACGTCGCCGTATCCAAACGGCCGGCGCCCAAACGTCAAAGACCCTCATAACACATACAAAAAATCCAAATACAAGTAATTCAACTTTTCTGATAAACAATCTCGAATGCTCACTTACAGTTTTCTGCTATATTGAGCATTTAAAGTAATAAAGAAAATGTAATGAAACAGTACGAGGCGCATCTAAAGTTTTATTTAGAATTTTATAATCTAATATAGGACTACATTCTTTCTACCATCTGCTTAATTACATTAAAGTAACTCTGAACTATTCATTAAATGAAATTGACCAGTTAAAGAATGGTTTGAGTCGTTTATATTCTCTAATTTGTGGCGGCCATTTCCATTTCCATATATCAGGTTTATCAGTGGTCGTTTTTACCGTGGTAGTTGTAATTTCTGTTATTTCCGTAGGCGGTACTGTTGTCAAGTCATCAGGGGTTACAGGACAGTTTTTATCTAAAAGATTTAGGCGTTACTTAATGTAAGAAAAAGTCGTAATTTATTTAATTATAAAATGTGCATTTATTAGCGTCTACAATACATGTAAGGTATACATTAAAGATGAAATTGTTTTACAGATGCATCGTATACTTAGCCCTTTTGATTATGTTTTAACTCACAGTCATCTAAAATAAGATATTTAATGTCAGTATGTTAAAAATATTAAACTTGTTAATATATGATTTGACAAATGGTATTTATCCAAATAAAACATCCTAAGGCATGATTAGTGTATATTTGTCCGAATAATAATACAGAAATATATTCTAGGTTTAGTTTAAATTTAAATCGGGTATTATTAATTTCCTAATACCTAACCTACTATAGATGATTAATAAATATTTACACTGTTGGCAAATAAAAGGTTGTTTCTCTTCACAGTAGACCCCATAAAACATTGCTCTGTTATGGTTTTCTCTATCCATATTTAAGCAAGCATATTGTTGATCAAATATGGTATCAAGCCATGGAGGATATCCATTAAAAATCTGGTTATTATCGGATTCTATGATATCATTGCTTTTGACCCAGTACCATTTGTTGTCAATCTTAAGTTTACCACCAATCCAAATATGGTTTATTTCTTAAATCAAAGAAAATAATATGACATTGTTTACTATTAGAAAAAGTAAAATTTACCAGTTCGATTCTCCCCCATTATATAAAGCACATGATCAACTTTTTCTCTGGTTACTTCCACTAACCAAGCTTTACGTTCATTGCAAGTATAATTTGCGTCGATCCAATTTTTTGGGCCATAAAATAAGGTATAACATACATCGTCTATAACGATCGTTTCGAATGGAGTGTGTTCTTCCCATGAAACTCCTACAACATTTTTAAGTTTAGCCTGCATTTAAAATTATTTTGCAGCAGGAAATGCATTTTCAAGTGATTTTGGCAAAGGAAAGGCAATACTTCAAGCCACCACATACAAAATATGTGTAATTTGTAGTGCAGAGAAATAAAAATAAAACACCCTTGTGCCTTACTTTAGACCTACTTACTTCTAGAGCAAATATAACTCTTTTTTCTGTGACAGCGCGCTTGTAGAAACACTAACTTTCTGCCGTCTTGTAAATGTCTGTCCAGGAGTAAACAACCTTCTCGAGGTAAGGTTTCGTTAGTCTCAGGCCATGGAGGATACATAGTTTCAGGATCTCTTTTATCAGGAATTATGTCATCAATTGAAATATACCTCCATTGACCACCTTTATAATGCCCACCGATCCAAGCATTTTCCAAGCCTTAAAGATTCAAATTTTCTTAAAAATGGAGAATATAAGGTATCAACTTTCTTACTTGGTCTTCCCGTTAACAAATATTTTCCTATACCAGCTACTTCTTCCATTGTTCTAAAGTCGGCAAGATGAGCCTTATGTTTACTAAAACACTCTCTGACGGCTTCTTTCCAAGTTTTCTAAAATGCTTTTTTAAAAAAAGAGTTAAGGGAATAATTAACACCACTGTACCTTTGCATAAAATATTGCATATTCAAATCCACCTATTCGAATCCATCCTCGATGGGTCATCTCACCATCTTCCTGCACAGCCGCTAAAATTTCAATTTAGAAATCAGCAGGTAATTCAAATTCATAATTAAATAGGATATTAATTACATCAATAAAAACTTTAATAATGTAATATAGTAATAACTTTAATGGATACCTACGTCTTTGACATAAATAAGGTCGTTTAAGTCGGCAATATAAATCAACAAAGCTTGGTAATTGATGATCATTTCTAGCAAAACTAAGACATTCTCGTTTAGCAACTGTTTCCTCGCCAAATCTTGGTAACATAAATTCCAAGTCAACATATTCTCCAGTTGTCCATTTAAAACAGGTATTATTTTTACAGATAATGTTCAACGTGTCATTAGTATTTTGGTTACCACTGCATGTTTCAGGACAAGCGTCTACCAAAGCACCTATCCAAACGTCTTCTAATATCAACTCAGTTTCCGCTAATGCTAATGCTAGAAAATCCGCCTTTTCTTTATTGTCAATAATGGCTAGTGATCCAGATTCAGCTGAAGAACACCCTATTTCTGCTTCTTCCCACGTAACTCTTTGATCCGTGAATATGTATTCTAAGTCGTTCAATATAAAAGATTCTTCAAAATCACTTAACACTTTTGGTTCTAAAAAGCAGCGTAAAATTGAAAATTGCTTAAATATGCGACATTAGATATACCTAAGAATACATCACTGTAGCATACTTTAATGTAGTATATCAATAATATTGTGAACACCACGCGTGGATAACCGTTTTTCATTCTATTCGATTTTAATGGCAGTGCAATAATAAAAAATTGTTACAAAGTAACTATCGTTTTATTACAAAACTCATTAGACTATTTTAATGTTATTTATTTATGAAAATCGTTTATAACGTTTGAAATCATAGACGTATATGCTGCTTTATTATTGGGGGGGGGGGGGGGGGGGGGGTTAAAACAATAATAAATAACAACAATACTAGTTAATTAAGAGTAAATAGCTTGATACACTAAAACAGCTAAACATTTTGAAAAGTTCTGCCATTGTAGTCGAGTTTTGATTTTAATTTTGTAACTGTTGAGAATATTCCATAAACAGTGTGCTGATTAAGTATGGAAC
>VTPC01004454.1:0-123794 GCA_011009095.1 Ignelater luminosus
TTCAACAGTTAGCTTGTAAACAAAAAGTACATAAAAGGTACGTTCGGTTTTCTGTTTAGGAGCTGGAGCGTTGCGAGTGGAGCAAATGATCACGTGGTACAGAGAGTAAACAGAGTTTCTGGGAATAAAAGAAGGAAACGGTGCATGATCTGGAGTCGTAGAACGTAAACAAATAAAGTTGTAGACGTAACCTCAACAATAATCTTAATTAATTTAAATTCCCATCAGACTGTTGTGTTACAAGACTAAAGTAGGTATATTTGTATAATTAACACAGTTGTAACAATTGAGAACTGAGGTTATAATACGTATTTTATTCTCTGTATCCTCTGGGTAGGGTTGCCAAATGATAGTAAAATTTGTTCGCATATTAATTTATACGTTTTTCTCACATTTGTCTACAAACTTATTACTCAAATGAATTCGGGTGTCTGGAATTTTCAAAATTATTGTAAAGAAATTGAACAAACATTAAAAAAAAGCGAGGGAGAAATATTGTTGGATGTTTGTAAATTTGGCATCTTTGCTTGTACTTCCATAAACTCCTAACGCACAACCTTTTCAGTCGGTGCATTAAGAGTTTGTATCTTTCACTCCCTCCTGTAAAAAATGAACGCTGCAATAGCGCACTCTGTTAACTCGATCGCAAAAAAACGAACGGCTTTTACAACAAGCGGAGCACTCCGAGTTTTACGAACAACATAAATGAACGTACCTTTTAAGCATACTTATCTCCGTAGTAGTGCCACCCGTTTTAAAAATTCTAACGGCGCGCTCTTAAGGACGTTCATGCGCTACTTAATAGTCAAACGAAACTAAATTTTTATGAAATTGATGTAGGACTTAAAAAAAGTTGGAAAAAAATATCAATAATCTTACAATGATTTATAAACTTTTTTTATTCGTTCTAAATATTTTTAAAGTATTTATAGCAAAATATCGATAAATATTTATGAGAAATTGATTTGACTTCATTTTAATAGTTAATTAAATTCGGCAACACCGCCTTGCTCAGCTGTCAATATATATAGGTAGACATACACCTACCTCCTATGTCGATAATCGGTTTTAAATTTTTAAGGGAGGCTAGCTGTGTAATTAAACTTGTCAATTCACAAAAAAATTTTTTTATCTATTATCACACCTCATGCATGAACGTCCTTAAAGACGGCGATGTTTTTTTATTAGTGTCTTAAACACCCTGTATCTCGGAAACAGTGCGTTTCTGGACATATACGTATCTATTATCTTTACCTACTGAATACACCTTGAAAATTATTGCACCTATTTATTATAAAACACAGTGTATCATAGCAAAACAAGAGCTTACTATTTTCAATTTACAGACAAACTAAAACTACCTTAAACTATAACAAATTGCTGTTATAAGATTCGTTAATTAAAAAGCTCATTAATGTAGATAGATTTTACATTCGGCCGATTTTTAAGTTTTAAATTCTCATTTTCTATATTTGATTAATGAATTATTATTAGTACCTCAAATTATCGTTATTAGATAAGGAAAGTCACGTGTGGACGCAATTTTAATTCTTAATATGTCTTATTAGGTTGGATTGAAATTATGAATTAAGAATTCAAGGCAAATATATTTAAAATTCATTTACCCTTTCCAAAGCATTCAATGAACCTAGGGGATTACGGGCTACTGAAATAACTGAACCAATTCTACTAGCAGTCCAAGTATTACTTCTTTGCCTTTGTATAGGAGGCCTATAATTTGAACTAGAACTTGCTGTTCTCAAGTCTTCTCTAGAATTAAACATTTTTTGAAAAAGTGCAGACACTTTTCGCGTTCGTATCTCCGTCATTTGCTTAAACAGAACACATCACTTGGCACACAAATTTTTTAATCAAGAATTTTGATTTTCTAAAACATCACTTCTATAATATGCTTATACTATTAACGTGACAGCTATTGTCCTTACCTTATCTCGTAGATTAGAGAGATACACATAAATTTTACGATAAAATTTACGTACACTATTTTAAAGGTGTAATTTATTTTAAATTATATTGCTAGGTTTACACGATATATTTCCGTGCGTTAAAATTTTGATCGCAGAGTGTTTTTAATATGAAATTCACTTTGTAGTAGATAAGGTATAAAATAAATTTAGTCTGTCGTATCTGAAAATAATATAAAGGTAACAGTAACGAAAGAATTTAAATAAGCGGACAATTTGTACAGTCCGCGCGTAATGCCTAGAAATACGATAAAATCTCTTGAGACTTTTTTGGCAAATTGATACTTCAAGAAAAAGAATTTTTTTTAAATTTTCAGTGGTGCAAAAATTTTCTTTAGAGTAGTGTGGTATTAAATAAAAAACTACGTGAAATAGTAGACGCCTTTAAATAACAAGCATGTGGAAAATTTCATCCTGATATTTCACTTCGTTCTTGAAATATTAAGAAAACAAGAATTCTTTTACAGCTTGTATTCCGGAGACGGTGCACTTAAGGAGAAAAAGTTTTTGGGGCAAAGTAGGTTTAATCTTTGTTGAGGAATACGTACTTAAGCTATGAGCACGCAATTTCGGAACACCCTGATAGTCAAAGCAGGTCAAAAGGAATCTGGGAAGATTTGTAGGTCTCAAGTCTTATAGACTACCATTTGCTTTGTTGTTTTAGTGTAAAAATCTTGACCTCTTTGTGTTGTAAAGTTGCAGTTTGTCATTATGTTAAAGTTTATTTTACTTATACATAATTAACGTCATATATCACATTAAAAACTTCTATTGCAGAAACAAAAATCGAATAGTAGTCTTTGACCTATCTTCAGAGAATACCTATGACTGATGTGAATTCCAATGATTAGACAAATATTTTCCCAAGTGGAATCTATGAACGATTCGTCTTAGTTGCGAAGTTATCGGTCTTCAAAGTTGCGTGCAGACATTACTTACTTTTGGCTTTTGAGCAAACACAACAATCAGATACTCATTGGAATCATTTTAACAAGAGAATTATTGATTGTTGTAAAACTAGATATTTTAATTTGAAAATTCTTTTAGTTTCAGAAAAGGAAAATAAAAAGCAATGCAGTATTTTTCTCTCTACACAGAACCTATTTACATTTTCGCTCTAAAATAATTAGGAAAGCAAATAATTTGACATTAAAAATCTGCTATTGAAATCTGTTATGGTGGTATCTTCATGCCAGTTTCTGAAGTATGGAACAGTATTGTAACGTTCTAAAAAAACGTTTATTTATTTCTTATATTTATTTTTACACAAATTTTACAGAATTGCTGCTCTTCTTCATTGATTTAATTTCGCTCTGCATATGGAGCCAAGCCGTTAGTACGCACAACCGTTGTTCTCCCCTTTGGTGGTCTCCGAATACGATAAGTAAGTCATTTATGGGTTTAATGACCTTGTACGAACTTTCCCAAACCAAACTAAATCTCCAGGTTGGTACCACCCAGCTTGTTCATTGACGTCGTACCGGTCTTTTATTTTATCGCTGGCTATTTAAATATTACTGCGAACATTCTCGTGGAAGAAGTTTACTTTTTGACGAAGGACATACTCGTCGTCGACTACTTTATTCTGGCCAGGTCTCGAACCGAATTTCATGGATAGGACAGTCGGGTAGACGCTTTTGCAGTCGGACCATATCGAGCTACTTTTTCCCATACTGGCCTACGGTCCGCCACTTTGACCATGCCGGTATCAAGCGTAGGTCAGGGTCGCTTTCTTCATCCTTCCGGATTTCTTGGAATTCCCAGTGGTCAGTAACAACTGTGATGCGTCATAATTGGTGTTCGACATGCTTCATTTCTAATCGCGAGCAGTGTCCACAGATACTGGGACATGATCTTCTAGATAGGATGTCAGCGTTCCGATCTGACTCGATTTGAAAATCATATTGCTGTAACCTCTCGATCCACCTCACAACTTGTCCTTTGGGATTCTTAAACATTAATAACCATCGTAGTGAGACTCGATCAGTTCTTAGTAGAAAGCTTCAGCCGTATTTATGAAAATGTTCAATAGACTTGACGACTGCAAGCAACTCTCTTCGGGTAACGCAGTAGTTATGTTCTAGCGTCGACAGAACTTTACAAAAATAACCGACGACTCTCTCTTGCCCATCTTGCACTTGAGACAGAACGGCTCCTATTCCGAAATTACTCGCGCCGGTGTCTAACACAAAGTGTCCTTTTATTTTTGAATTACTCTGAGCCGGAATAGTTTGTTTGCAGCCATAGTCCCATCGAAAGTCTTTGTTTTCTTCTGTCAATTTGTTAGATGCTTTGCGATATCTCCTTAGCCACGAACAAACCGCCGATAATAAGTGCACAAACCGAGAAAACTTCGTAACTTATGCTTTCCTTGGGCTGAGACCATTCTTGGACTGTGCAGATCTTCTCAGGACCGGCCGCTACTGCATCTTGATATCAGATAACCAGGATATTTAACATCCTTCTGGAACAAATTACATTTCTTTGTAGATAAATGTTCACCGAAAATCTCGTCAATCACATTAACCTCGTCCAGGTAGACCAGGCAGGTTCTCGAAGACAAACCTCTCGAACGCTGCAGGAGCGTTGCGCAGGCCGAATGGGATAACTGTAAATTGCCACAGATCAGACCCTTTAGTAAAAGTAGTTTTCTCATGATCCTAAGGCTCCAAACCAACCTGCCAGTAACCACTCTTCATATCCAGGGTGAAAAACCATTTAGCACTAAGGAGTGTCCAAAGTGTCAATGGTCCTAAGTAGCGGATAATTATCTGTCTTGATCACACTGTCTAGAAGTCTGTAGTAAACGTAAAATCCTGTACTACCGTTTTTCTTCTGACCAAGACGATTGTTGAAACCCAAGGAGTATTCCAAGTTCCGATTTCGATTTCCTGGTTAGCCATATCTTGAATTGAAAAAGCTTCTAGCCACCATTTATGCGAAAAATTGCGTTAAAAAATCCTTTCTGGTTATGGTTACTCACTGGCTGTAAGAGTCATACGTTGGTCCATCGGCCTTTGGTCTTTGCCATTCAGCTTAGTAACAAAGAACGCGCTGCTTAGAAGCAATGATACGAATGTGATTTTCAATGCTCCAGACAATGAGGCTCTCCAAGAAGTTCGAGTAAAATTAAATTAAATATTAAAAAATTTGAAGACAATGGACCAATCTCCGAGCTGTTGGTACATTATTTTCAAATGACTACTTTGATTGAGCATTTTATTGAAGCAGAGCGTGCTGGAAACTGGCAGTTTCATCTCGATACAGTTCAAAAAATAACAACATTAATTCATGCAGCTGCCACTTCAATTATGCCAAAAGTACACATTTGTACCTGCAAGACATACTGGCATTGAAAGAGAAGATGGATTCGATCGAATTTGAAAGATTCACTGCACAGGGATACTTCACGATTCGACGCTCAGACAAATTTTGGTCAGGGATTTGGTCCGACATGACCATAGAACAGAATCTTATGAGATCGATGAAGAGCTCTTTAACTCCTTCGCTGGACTGCAGGGTTCGTTCATTTACATTGTTTGTGAGGAAATTGAATATACCTACGGCTATAGAATTATCGAAAAAACCTTTGAGAACTGCTGAACCCTGCTGAGCTACAACCAGCTGTAAGTGTATAAGATGCTTTTAGGAAAATGACCCTTATGTCAATCGCGTATGACTCAGCTGTCTGGTCGATATTCGCGTGACACGTCTGTAGTTTGTATTTTACTTTATGTATTATGTATGTTATGAATTGGGCGCTCAGTGTGACGTGACAGTAAGACATTTCTTATTTCTACCTTTAATGAGATGGTCTTCAAAATGTGCTGAGCAGATCTGTTAGGGTTTGAAATACTTTATCTTTATTAATACTTTAATGTAATCATAATACCTACCGTTGTTGTTGGTGGTATGTGAGACACTATGTAGATGAGAATGACTTGAAGAAAGTGACATGTAAGATGGTGATAATTTTTGTTATTAAATTAAGTTAATTAAACAAAATCCAAGAAGCTTTTTATTTCTTCAACCCAAAATATTAAGAAGATCTTATAATATCAACTTTGCACCAATACATCTAAGTTATTTTGGTATACATCATAGACTCCGCTAAAACATGCCCATTCTTCATATCTACAATATTTATCATCATCATTATAGTTAATCAGAAGTAACAAAACTTTTGTTCCTTACCTTTGTGTTTATTCTTGGGAAATTTAAAAAAATGTACATTAAACGTTTCGTTATTTGCACGGCAACCTTTCACCATACAAATGCTCCTCAAAGACATATTTGTAAAAATACACCAGCGCTAAATAAATATATAAAACTATGAAAACGTGGACAGAAAACGTGTACGACACTGGTTTAACCTCAATTACTATATGCCGGTAACCTCGCGCTGCGTTTAACCGTCGTGACATCTATTATAGAAACGCGTACTACCAGCCAGCTCGCGTGTTTGTTTCCGAGCTAACTTCCTGCGTTTTGTAAGAGTTTGTCGCTGAGGACAGCATATAGATGTTGGACAAGTAGAAAAACTCCTACAAAACGCGGGAAACTAGCTCGGAAACAACCACGCGAGCTGGCTGGTAGTACGCGTTTCTATAATAGATGTCACGACGGTCAAACGCAGCGCGAGGTTACCGGCATATAGTAATTGAGGTTAGACCCAAGCTAGATTAGTGTCGTACACGTTTTCATTCATTAATGTTCATTTAGCGCTGGTGAATTTTTACAAATGTCTTTGAGGCGCATTTGTATGATGAAAGGGTGCCGAGCAAATAACGAAACGTTTAATGTACATTTGTTTAAATTTCCCAAGGTAAGAAACAAAAGTTGTTACTTCCGATTAACTATAATGATGTATTGATATAATAAATATTGTAGATGTGAAGAATGGGCACGTTTTAACGGAATCTATGATGGGTACCAAAATAACTTAGATGTGTTGGTGCAAAGTTCATATTATAAGATCTGCTCAACACATTTTGAAGACCATCTCATTAAATGCAGAAATAAGAAATGTCTTGCTGCAAATGCGATACCAACAATAATAACCCAGCAAGCAGCAGAACAAGATACAAGTCAGGTGCTGTTAGGTATGCATATCTACTAAGCTTTTAATAAATGTCGTAGTAGTATTTACTAATTCGACTCATCTAACGAAGACTGTTAAGTAATTCATTATTTATACTTTTGAAATAATCACAAATATATTTATATCATTACTTAAATCATTAAATTGCAAGAAGGATATTGTAGCATCCCTATTTAAAAATTTTTTAATACTTTAATTTTCTATTATAGAGATAAACAATATTTCAAATGATATAATTTAAATGAAACAAATTTAAAGCTATCTCTAGATTTAATAAACAAACAGGTGTTTAAAGTAAGATTATAATGTTTGTTTGTATTGACTATGTTAATGTTTTCTTACAAATTTCATGTTTAACAGATTCTGATGTGCGTATACAAGTACCACCTACAACACGACCTCTTGATCTTGCCGTAGTGCCTACTATGTCTCCACCACCCTCAGAGTATCCAAACCTTAAAGTCATTGAGTGAGAGGACACCGAGAAAAAAAGCATTGCGGCTTAAGATTCATTCATTATAACAAGTTCGGTCATTGGAGGAAACAGCTGCAGATTGCTAATCAACCATTGCAAGAATATTTCCAACAATTGCACTATTGATATGATTTTGATTTTTAAATTGAACTTTCACACAGAACAAATCTGTTGAGACAAAACAGAATTTAAATTGGTTCCAATGGCTCTAACAAAGTATCAGCAATTCATATATAATGTGGTTTGTGGGAAAGTAAACCATTTCAAATCATAACAAGTTAATTATGTCAATGGATATAAAAACTACAAACTGAAATTCATAAGCATAAGTCATTCCTGGATTATTTAGTAATTAGTTTAGAAACATAAAATATTTTCAACCTGTACAATAAGTTATTTATTATAATTAGCAGTTTGTATCATATTGCATGTAATTTTGTCTTATTTTATTTAAATTTTGTAAAACAAGAGAAATAATATTAATGTAATTGTCGATAAAAAAACAATAGTTGTACATAATACATGTATAAATAAGAAACATATTGTGATGATATTAAAAATGTAGTGATATTTGAAAATGATAAAAAAAAAGAGAGTATAAAAAAAATTTTGTTTTTTGTTTGATAAATGTAATGACAGTAAAAAATAAATTAATTAATATTGTCAAGAAAATAGCGTTTTAATAAAAAAATTAAGAACCAAACGAAACAAAATAAGTCCCTGAGAAAAAGAGCTCTCCATATCATAACAATATGTAGCAAAATATTTTTTTTACAAGTAATATGAAAACAACCAATTTATTTTTTTGATTTATTTAAATGTAACCATTGAAGATAGATATTTGTGTACAAGAACAATAATGTATCTAAAATGTATTGTGATAAATTTTATTTCTTTTGATATTTGTGCATGATTTACATCCTCTTCTTTAATTTAATACAATGCCATTATAAATTTGGTAAAATGAAATTTAATAACAAACAATGCAATGGTAGCCTTTCTCGTAATTCATAATGTCCATAAATAAATCTACGTACGTCACTGATACAAGCGCAGCGCCACCAGTTCGAAATATCGGTACTACCAGCCAGCTCTTAGTTCAAGGTCATCGACCGGCGTTTGAAAAGAACAAAATATTTTTGAAGAGTTGGCTTACTTGTCAATATCTATACGCTGGTTTTCCTCAACAATAAAAGGGTTTCGATTTCGTAATCTTGCTAATACCGGAAGTACTTAAAAAAAATTAAAACTGACGTTACCAGACGTTACCCGTAAAATCGCCAAAAAACCGGTTTTTTGGATATTGGACATGGTTCCGGTTTGAGTAGGCCATAGGAAACTCAGGGGGTTGTTATTGACATCAAAACAAACCTTTTTTTACCGGGTCACTAAAGCCTTCTAAAAATTTTCGCAAACTGATCTTTTTTTGCTACGTTTACTCCACTATAAGCAAACAAATACGCGTACTCTAACTCTACTTCATTACTGAATATTAAAAAATCTGAAAAAAGTTTTACACAACATTTTATTGAAAACTTAAATTTTTTTATCATGGTCGTACAGTGGCGGGCACATGTGAAACGATCGCCGAGCGCTATGGTGCCCGCGGACATAGGGTTGGGGACCCCTGCACTAGACTATAAAACATTTTGTTTACTGTGGTGTATTTATTTGCCTAAATAATTTATACTGAGTGTCTTGAGTATTATTTAACAATATTATATGTTTATGAATTTTGGACTTGAATTAGGATTCTATAACAATATTAATATCCATTTCATCTAAAGAGATACATGCGTCATTCGTGTGATCCAGATGCTTCAAATCAATAAATGGCCCAACCGAAAACTTTCTACATGGCCTATTTTAACGACAGTACATTGACAGACAAACAATAAATGAAAACGATTTTTAAAAAGTACATAATTATACATAAGTTCATTTTAGAATTAACTTTTATTAATCTTACTACTTACTTTAAAACTAACATACGGAAAATTGTTTAATTATAATTCTTAAAAGTATTGTTTTTGTTCTCTAAATGTAAACAAAGGTCAATTTGAAAATTCAAATATGTTTGACATTTTCAAAACATAGCAATTACATCTACTGTTTCTGGTGTTATCCTTATCATACGCCTTCTACGTAAATGGAATGCTAACGGTTCAATATATATCTCTCTTTTCAACATACATTTTAAATAAGTGTATGTTATCTTTGATTAAAAATAAATCTGTGACACATGTATCTCTTTACGTGAAATAGATATTATTTGATATATTTTGTTTTTTTTGATATATGGTGCTTTATTATTACCTGTTGGATATTTTGTATTTATGCTTGTAATTACCTACATTTCTTTTGAGGTTCATTTTCAATATACTATTTGATTCGACTTTTGTGTTCTTTATTTATTATCCTTACCCATACTCATGGGCACTTACTGAGTTTAGCTGGCTAAGGCTGAAAGAGTCTTACTGTAACACAAGGTTATGTTACAAACCTTAAAAGGGGCTACTGAATGCTGGAATGTTACATTGAATTAAACTAAGGATTTTTAATTTTTAAAATAACATTTTATTTACAGACTGGAATGCTTAAATAGAAGTTAATATATTAATACATTCTTCTCTTATTTACATGGACGATTAAATAAACCGTATTAAAGTATCTACTTACTTAAATTACAAAAGTACATATTAAAAAGTAGGTATTTACATTATAATATAACCACAACACAATAGTTTTCTAAAATTAAAATGAATGTGTCAGGTTGTTAAAACTTCAAATCAACAGAGATTACAGAAAATTATACAGTATAGAAGCTTGGTTATCCAAATCTTAATTGACAGAAACACTGTTTTATTTGAAATCATCAAGTTTAATTTAATTCTTTGTCAGTTAGGATAATGTCCATTACGGTTAGGATTACAATTTTTATATTTATATAGTATCTCTTACAATAATTGGAGTTCTTAGAAATGTTTGGTTGATTTTGTTCATAATAAAGTTAACCATTTTTAAATTGTCATTACAGTTTCTAATTTATGTTAATAACAGTTAATATAGGTTTTTTCGCTAATTATGGCTTTTGGTGCAAATTTCATTCTTTGTATATAAAAGTCTAAAAAAAAAGATGAAAATGATTCATTTCTACACTGAAGAATTGAACATAACTTCTTTACTTATCTCTGGTACAAAGCAGTTCATTATACAGGGTCTCTGAGAATGAACAGTGGAGTTTCAATAGGGTGCTGTGCTATGATTGTTTCAACTTCAAATGTTCGGTCTTAAAAGTAGTAGGTTTATATTCGTAAAGAGATTTCATAAAAAAAACATCTGGGCATGCAAAGCGTAACCACAATGAACTCCTGTTTTGTTACTTTTTTCAAATTTTGGTGGCCATTTTGACTATGTTCCCGAGGTGATATCAAAAAAGTAAAAGCATACGTTTCTCTTATTTTTTGATGTAGAATACGATTCTAAAGTAAAAAAGAATTTTTTGAAAATTCTCCAATCTTCCGCGGCCATTTTGACTATGTTCCCGAAGAGTTATCAAAAAATGAAGATACCACATTTTCTTTAGTTTTTGATGTAGAATCCAAATCCGAAGTCAAAATGTTAAAATTTGACAAAAAATGCAGACAGACAGACTTCGCAAATTCAGTAATGACTCCTTCAGAGTTCGTTGAACATTTAATACTTTTGGAAATATTAACTATTTTCAATTTTGGTCATTTCAAAAGACAAACAAAAAATAACTTCATAGATCGAAGTAGCTTGTATTTTATTTTCAGACATGCACAAATTCTTCATGCAAAGTTTGTCAAAAAAATCAGAAATAAAGATTTTTGTCATTTGGTGCCAACTTTTTGGCATGTAAGCCTATTAAGCTTGACCTTACTTATAACAGAAATTAGCCAAAAGATAGCAGTTCCCATTTAAGTTTGTCAGAATAATTAACAAAGAAAATCATTCCTTGGAATTAAAATATGAATATTTGTTTTGATTATGTTTGTTAAATCTCTGTTTCTGTTTTAATTTTTGGTTTTCAATTATGATTTCATTTAGGTTCAGTCTCCTGGTTGTAGTTGTATTAACCGAAACAGTTCTTAATAATGATAATAATAATCTCAACAATGTACATCTTTTATTATTAACTCATACTAACTAAAAACTGGTTAACTGAAGATGGTTTTGGTCCACATTATTTCAGATAATCAAGTTTCTACTGTAATTCTTGAAGTGTAGATATTTGATATTAAACTTTAATATTGTTTATTCTTTCTCTTTTTTAATGCAAGCATATTTTCTATAATGAAGATAATGACAGAATTATCACATGTAAATTAAGTAAATGCAGAGTATGCTGTCTATTAAAGAATAATAATACAATTCATCACACTATTTCATTTTATAGCATCTGATAACAAGTATCAAATATTTAATGTAATAAGAGAATTTTAGATATTCCAGAAAAATTCTTAGAAGATTCTTGACTCCTCCTTACTGCTTGCTCACAATGGAAGTGTACGATGCAAGACTCAAAATTTGAAATGAAAAGATAAATCCTGTACTGTTGTTGGTTCAAAAGATACAGCTTTCTCAATTTCTGCCTGGATTTGTACTTTAACAAAGTACTCAAAATAAACAAATATATTGCTCAACTTGCTAGCCATTCAAATTATAAAACACCCTGTATATAATTGACAACTTAAAGGATTGGTAAAGGTTAGGTAAAAATGAATTTTATGTTATAATCTGCATTAGCTAAAACTGCTTTATTAAAATAATGATGTAAGATAATTTCAATTACGAATTTTTGTGGCTGCATTACTCATGCAAAATTAAATGTTTGATTTAAATTTTAAAGTCAGGTGAAAACTGGCATTGCAAGGTATCAACAGCCTACAAAAACAAAATTTTCAGTTTTGCCTGTATATTTTGTTACATTATAAAACAGCCAAAACTGTTACTTAATAATCTAGTAACATATGCCCATGGTGTAATTGTATTTTGGTTAGTTAATCTTGCACACGTGACTAGAAATTAATGAATTTAATTGAAATAGAATGTAAACAAAAAATTTTCACTATTATCTTAGTTGTACAATTTAATAGGCCTTTCGAAGGAAAGAGGCAGAGGACTTCTAAGAATTTTTCTATTGTAATTAATTATTAAACAGTTGTCATCACTACATACTTATGGATGGAAGTAAGAGCAAAAACATAATGAAATCCTTACCCAATTAATCAATTTTCATCAATTTGGCATTATTTTGACTTTGATCTTATACATTCTTAAATGCACATTACTTTAATAAAGCCTCGGCTCAGGCATCATTATTCATCACAAAAAAAATCAAACAGGTTCTTCTGCAGGCCTGATGCCTTTCTGATTTCTAATTGGTTGTTCAATGTTCACTCGATATTTTCTAAAAATCGAAAGGAAAAACATTGGGGAAGGCTTTACCATGTTTTCATCCTAATACTATGGTTGTAAGAACATCAAAGATTGCTTATCTTTAACGTAATCTATTGAAAAAAAAGTGGTTTAGAAGGCTTGGAAATTTATTTTTAAAAAATCTGTTGAAAAGGAGTACAACTGCCAATTACAATTTCCTTTTCGATCATATTTCAGCCTGATAGTTTTGAGGTACGTACAGGGTGTTTCAGATAAGGCCAACCAAGCAGATATTTTGACTATTTAAAGAGATATTGTTAACAATAACATGTTAAAGGTCCATTAATCTGCATCAATTAATTAATAAATCAGATTACTGGGATATGATAGAAACATGTAACAATAACTAAAAACATCAGAAACGGTGATGTAGCAGTGATGACACTTTGCATACTGTAAACGGCACAAACAGTGAAGCCCTTGACTTTGACAGTTTTGTGGATTCTATTGTGCCCTCTTTCTCTCTCACAGCAACTCCCAGAGTTTGCTATTTTGACATGTCCTGCACAGGCAATGTGATACCACCATGCACACACACATACTTTTGAGAAAAAACTTTTTTTAACTATTAGGCTTAAGCATGAGTAATTAAGTCAATATATTTTAGATAACTCTTCATAAAAGAAAGCATATAGTTAAGTTAAAACTTTGTTTTACTTGCCAGAAATTTTACAATGAGAAAATCATTTTTGTTTAAGACACTCTCATGGCTATTCTAAATGGATTGTTTATTCTATTTTTTAATAAACAGATTCCTTTAGAATACACATCTTTAACAGCTGATAGAGGGGATAACAAGATTTGGTGGCTAAGTTTGTACTAATTATTTTCGTACCTCTTCAAATAATCAAGATATCTACTTAATTCACTTTATTAAAACATCTTACATCTGTTTCATGTCACATGTAGGTTTACAAGTTCAGTTTTAATAAAGAAGCTCCTACTAGAGCTTTTAATTTAAAAGATTTCCAAAAGCTGTAAATGTATCTGACGATTTACTAGTAAAATTTAAGAATTATTCATAATTCCCTAGCCAAGTCTAAACTTATAAAGCTGCTATAACATTATAAAAAGAAGCTCCTGGTATGGTTAAAGCATAACCTGAAATGTCAATTGAAACTATAAGCAGCACAAATGTTGCTAACACAATTGTCTTTAAAGATGGCTGTGTTTCTTGATCATATTGTATACAGGGTGTATTCAAAATGGCGCATAATCTGTACGCCTGTACACATACTACATCAAAATCTGAGTCAAAAAGTTACCAGGTGTATACCTATGAAATGAGACTTTCAGCTATTAGACCACAGATGTCGCTAGGAGTATTTTTAAACTGTCCCAAATGTCTTATTTTTTTCGTCTGTCATCTGTCAACAATATTCAATTCATTGTTTGTGATGTTTCATACAACAACGCATTTTTTTCGCTCTTAAAAGTGTCGAATTTCGTGCCTTCAAACTACGATTTGCCGACATCGTTGATTTTCTGTTATCAATTGAAGAAAAACGCTTCTCAAGCTCATCAAATGCTTATAGAAGCTTACGGTGGACATGCTCTAAGCAGAGCACAGTGCTTCAGGTGGTTTGAAAAATTCCGAAGTGGTGATTTTAGCGTGGAGAACGAGGAACGTGGCCGGCCACCGAAAAAGTTTGAGGACACCGAATTGCAAGCATTGTTGAATGAATGGCAGAGCAGTTGGGAGTGACCCAAAAAACCATTTGCAAACGTTTGAAAGACATGGGCATGATTTTAAAGGTCGGAAGATGGGTGCCGCATGAACTGACTGAAAGGCAGCAAGAGAACCGAAAAACCACTTGTGAAATGCTGTTCTCCCGGTTCAAAAGGAAGTCTTTTTTGCATCGAATCGTTACGGGTGTATTTCTCCAATCCCAAGCGTAAACGATCGTATGGTCCGCCCGGCCACAAGCCAAAATCAACGGCCAAACCAAATCGCTTCGGCCGCAAGGCAATGCTGTGTGTTTTCTGGGATCAGCATGGTATGATTTGGTACGAGCTATTAAAACCAGGTGAAACAGTTGACGGTGCACGCTACCAACGACAATTGGCCGATTTGAACAGCGCTATACACCGAAAACGCCCAGAATATGCCGATCGGCGTCACAAAGTAATTTTTCTTGATGACAATGCACCACCACATCGAACAAGAGCGACCCGGGAATTGGTGGAGACGTACGATTGGGAACCGCTGGTGCATGCGGCTTACTCACCAGACTTGGCGCCTTCCGATTATCATTTGTTTGCATCGATGGGCCACGCACTTTCCGAGCAGCGCTTCAATTCTCACGAAGAAGCCAAAAAATGGCTCGATGATTGGTTTGCGGCCAAAGACGGCCAATTTTTTTGGCGCGGCATTCACAAATTGCCTGAGAGATGGGTAAAATGTGTCGCTAGCGATGGCTATTATTTTGAAGATTAAATTTGTAACCATTTTTTGTTAATAAACGTTTAAAATTGAAAAAAAAAGTCTCATTTCATAGGTATACACCTATGTAAATATATTTTTTGCCATAAATCCATAGTTTTTAAAATTTGGTCAATTAAGTTTTTAAAGTTGACAACACTGCATAACATTTTACTAAAGTTGTTGGTTGCAAGGCTGCTGTCTTTCATAAATGATTTCATACCAACAGCAATGCAGTATTGCAATATATTTTTAAAGATTCTACAGCGAAGATTTAACAATAATAAAAAGTGGAATACAAAAATGAAACAGAAATATGACCGAATATTTCATTTTATTACTTAAACTATAAATAATTGTAACTATTTTGAATGAATTATTAAAAACAAAGAAATTTTAATAAGAATTAGAAACATTAATAACTTTGTAAGGAAGAAGTTTTCATAGAAGTGGTATTAGAATTTCTTTCTCAGTTTGTGAGGTAGAATAACGTGGAGTACATATTATGTACCATTTTAAGTACACCCTGTATACCACATGCAGAATTAGATAATGTACCATACAGATTTCAATAGTAAATTTCTATGTCCAGTGATTTGCTCCCCTATTTTAGAGTAAAAGTGTGATAGGCTTTTGTGGAGAAAAAAATACTGCATCTGTACATGTCATTGCTTTTTATTTTCTATAACTAAAAAAATTAGCAAATTAAAAGTATGAATTGGAATCATTTTAATGAGACATTGTTTCTTCTTTTGTTAAAATGATTCCAATGCATATATTCGGTTCACAATGTTTCTGGGTCGTATATGGCTGTGGCAGAATGAGTTTGAGTATTGTAAACCGGGCTGTTTATCTATTAACTCGGCTTGTAAAATCTTATCTCAAAAATATTTTTTTTTGTTTTTTTGAATAACCCTTGTAGTTGTGAAATTTTTTAGCAACTAATGTACAGATACCTTCAACATTATCATAATGAAGTAAAATTCGTCTGCTGTTCTACTGTTTCAATTAAAGATCTATCAGTTTGTACAACATAAACACAGCATTTAGGTATCCACATGTTAAACTTGTAAATACATTACACGTAACCTTAAACTCTATCTAGACCTACTTTTTTTTTAAATTGTTGCCAATGGATCGGCTTGAAACTGCATGAATCATTTTGAATATGTTTAGTCGATGACAATATCATTGAATTGCAAAAATGGATAGTTTAAACCAGCATGTTTAAATTTCTTTATCTCTTGAAAACACCTACAACTTTAACAATATCTTTTTTTAAAGAAAGCAATCTTTGATAACAAAAGATAATATATGTTTTATTGCATACATGCTCTTTTTTCTATGTCCCTGAAGTAAACAGAACATACATATACAACATACCCGAGTCAAAATAAGCATATAAACCTATGTCCTTAAATGCACAGCTTTCTGGATACAGTGCATAAAAGCTAACACCCCCTTAAATGCCAGCAATTACACCGGTAGGAATATCTAAATTAAAGTTGTCTAAGAAAAATGAATGTTTCATTGTAACAACCATACAGAAGATTTCAAGCAAATATTGCACATAGCTGCTAGAAAAATTTCATTTCTAATATCCTCAGATATCACAAAATCTTGTTTAACTCTTAAACAACATACCTTATGTAAAAGAAGAATACATTTAAATAATCATTTAAAGAAATTAAGACTAGAAAAATGTAAACGGCTACTTACTAGACATGCGTTAACCCAAAGACAAAATATATTATTTACTGACAAAAAAAATTTTTACAGTGGAAGAGTCGTTTAACACGAAAAATAGCAGGATGCATGCTAAATCTTCTCAGCAGATTCCTGAACACAACAAAAGAGTTATTCATAGTCACCATCCTTCTATGTGATGGTTTAGCTTGGCGTACGCTACGGTGGTATTACAGATGTTCAATTGTTCACTTTTGTGAGAAGGGTGTCAAAACAAATGCCAAAAATTATATAGAAGAGATATTGACGCCAATTGTTTTCCCAATCTAATACTGTTCAAAAATCAAAAATGGGCTTTCCAGCAAGATTTGGCCTTGGCTCACAAAGCCAAATCAACCCAGCAGTGGTTAACCGTCAACGTACCAGACTTTATAAGTACGGGAGACTGGCCTGCGTCTAGTCCGGATCTGAATCCACTGAAATATGGACAGAGCTGGAGCTAAAAGTGTTCAAAACCCCATAAAAATCTGGGGTTGCTGAAACGAAAATTAGTATATGAAGAGCAGAATCTTCCTCTTGAAATTGTTCGTGCTTCTATAGACATTTTGGGTTCCTCGTTTAAAAAGTGTTATAAAAAAAAGAGGTTACATTGAATAATACAGTTCAAGATGTATTTGTAACTTACAGTAGTTTAATAAAAAGGATTATGTTTGAAAACTAATTTCTTAATTTCCATACTATCAATTTATATACTTGTCCAAAAATTTATGGCAGCACTAGGTAGTATCAACTAGGACCACAGAGAGAGTTCTATTTCAATATTGCACATTATACTCAAGACATTAAAAATTTTGATTGAAACCTTGGCATCTTGTGTCTCAGGTGCATTTTAGGACATAAGTTTAATCTGTATGAAGAATACTTCCACTCGTTTCAGGAACACCCAGTATGTAAAACCTTATAAGAGCTCATTCATTTACCAGTGAAATAAGGTTGTGATAGTTACATGCAATACTCTACATGTTCCCCACATCCATACAAAGGTCTGGCTGGAGTAGTTCAGATTAATAAAACATTATTGTATTTATAAATAAAGTTCCCTCATCCATCCATAAATCAGTGAAATAGAACAAATTTCATAAACAATTTCCTACTTAACACTTCTACAAGAATAAAATTGATCCTAAAAATATTTCGAGGGCAACTAAAAACATATTTTATTTATATAAATTTTCTTGCTTAATCTTTTTATCCTAATAAATAAAATTCATAAAGAAACATTAAATTAACAAAAAAAATCACAAATCAGATTCAATACTTATATTAATACTCACAGCATAACTTGCTCCTTTAGTCATTTCTTCCAGGTTCGACTTTTTGGAGCGATAAACTCCAAATCTGGTACTGAAGAAATACTTGGTATAGTATTTTTTCTAGGTTGTGTTACTATATTAGGATTCTTTTTATTATGTGTTTTATTTTTTAGAAAATCTGCTTGCATTGGTGCTGGATAGCTCTGAAACGAATCGAAAGAAACAGGATTGGTTATGATATTAGGAGTTACAGTAGTTGGCCAACTGGAAAACTGAGGTGGTCTGTTCCACTCAAAATTTATTTTTGGGGGAGAATTTTTATGAAAACCGTTTGATGGTAAAATTGCAGTAGTGGATATTGGTTGACTTGATACAAAGTCTGTCCATTCATCATCCAATTCGTCCACATTATCTGAAGGAATTGGAACGGTTGGAAATCTAGAACTATTGCTAAAATCTTGCAAACTATTTACAATCTGTTCCACATTATTCTGTTGAGATTTATTTGGTTGAGTATTTCGACAAGTGAGGCCTTGACCAAATTGAGCAGCAAATTGATTACTAATAAGAGAAGGTTGAAAATTATTTTGTGATTGACTTGTTTGGGAACATGGTTTTTTCTTCTGTTGGACGGATGGTAAGACTAGATGTTCAGTTGCTGGTTTTGCTTGAATAAGACCTTGCTGAGTTATCACTGGTACTGGTCTTTTAGGAAGTGGAATTTGATTTAATTGAGGGATACATAATGGCAGTTCTGGTGTTGATGTTCTGTTAAAAGAAAAAGATTACAGTGTTACATCTTAGATTTAATGCAATCTTACCTTACCTACTAGGCTGTTTAGTATTATTGGTTACTGTTTTAAATACTGGTTGAACATTATCAACAGGTTCTTGATTTGAAATAAAATCACTCCAATCATCATCATCATCATTATTATTATTATTAGTATTTCCAGTTTCTTCTTTTGATTTGCTGTTATTTGGGAATACAATATCCTTATTTTCTCTGTTGCTAGTCTCAAGAGATAATTCACAGTTTGTCGACGAATGTGGCTTATAGTTTAATTCAATTCTTATCAGATCATCATCACTAATCCCTGGATCAGGCCAATTAATTGAAGTTGGTATTGCTGATTGCACCACAATCGGTTTTAAAGGTTCAAGAATAGCAGGTGATGGTTGTAAAGGTGTTTGTGCTTGGGTTGTAGAAACAGGCATCGTTGTTGCGTCAGGTAATGTCGACTGAAAATCGGTAAATTCATCATCATCAGTCACAGTTGAATCTTTAATATCTGTTTCACAATTAACATTCATGTTATCTTCGTGACTAGTTTGAAAATCACTAAATTCATCCGTTTCTGTTTGAATTTCTTCAGTAACATTTGCTTTTCTAGGCAAATCCGGTGTAAGAATAGTAGGTTTCAACCAACCTGGCTCATCAGGACCGATGCCTAATTTTTCAGATTTTACATCACTTTGATTATTGGAAATATGTGTTTCACGTAACATAACTGAATTAAATGGCCAACTTGAATAATTGGAAGACTCTTCATTATTCCTAGATGTTGACTGAAATGATGAAAAGTCATCAAATTCACTGTTGATTTTGGTTGCTGTCTCTTCCAAATGCACATCGAGTTGCAATGATTTTACAGATCCACTGTCACTATGTAAACGTAATGCTGTATTCACTTCCGACTGCAAAACACACGCAAGCTCAGTGTCATTAGTCGAGTTTGCATTTGTATCTTGAACATCTTTTGCTGCAGTATTTGTTTCGTTACTTTTAAGGCCTTCAGTTTTTGATATGGGTCCTTCAACTCCTTTTGGTGTTACTGGTAAAAGAAAAAAAGTAAAAGAATTACTATAGGCACTATAAAGATTAGAATTTGTTAGAAAACAGAACATTAATGTCATTAATCTGCCTTTACAAAGAATTCATTGATAGCAATTTTAGTATGCAAATAATTTCTAGAAATACAACAATGCTCTGACTTCAGAACACACAATGCTAGTTATCGAACCCATCAACATTCTGTGAGAATTTTAAATTGAGATTGATCATTGAGAATTTTGTGTCACACATAGATATTATTATTATTATTATTAATGCACGTTATTGCTACAGTAACTTATTTTTCCACTTAAGATGTGTTATTATTATTTAAACAAAATTATTCATTGTAATAACAAGTAACGGTATTTAACATTTAACTTTTGATATTGAGATAATAATAGAAAAACTAGATATATTTATTAAAAATACTACTACGTATACACCGAGTTAGAGTTATTATCACATGAGCAGAATATCAAAAAAAAAAGTTTATTGTAATGTATCTAGTAATTTAATTAAGATGATTTTATTTATTTAAACAAACATGAATTTTTTATTTTGGTTTGTCAAGTGTCTGCACACATTCTGACCAAAAATGGTATACATTAAAAACACTATTAAATAGTTGTCCCACATTCAAGGACTTCAAGAACTATATACAATTTCCATAATGATCACAAGCAATTGGGTTGTAGACACTATGAAAAAATCTTCAAGAACATAATCTCTAATTATATTTAAAAATAACAATTTTCTCTTAAGATTCAGTGAACGGGATTGGCTAAAAAGGTTCTGACAGGTTTTAAAGATATTCCAGACTTGACCTAGGGATTTTAATGTAAAATTATCAGTTATTTTCTGCAGAATTTCATTTCAGAACTGAACACATTTTACAAATCGCTTTATTTATTTCTATTTTCAAGTAGGCATTTGTACCAAAAAGTCAAAAATTTAATTTGATATTTCAAAATTACATTTCTTATTATACCAGGAGACGTATCCTCGAGTTTCGATTGAACGAGTAAAAAAAACTTCGAACAGTCGAAACTCTCTTAACTAGAAATTTGTGTGCGAGCGTAAAATGGTATTCTCCAACCACATTCGAATTTGTTACAGCTTTGAGTTCACAATTTCAAACACCGACGATACGTCGTAACTAGGCACTTGTGTACTTTAGGTTTTTAACCAATAGCAATGCTCGCTGGCCAGTTGATTGAAATGTCTCCGCAGCTTCCCAGGTTTTAACTAAACACGTGCTACTTATTTACTTTGAAAAGCGTGTGCTGCTCGTGTTGGTCGAATGTTAGGGAGGTTATGTCGTATTGTTTTTCTTTTTTTAATTATTTGTGTTATATTAGTTGTATTTTGTTGTTACTTGATTGTATTGTTTTTATTAATTTTGTATTGTGCTGTTCAATTAGGTTATACATTAGTTGTAAGAGTTTTTGTTATTTTAGTGTATTAATTAAGTGTTATTTAGTATTAAGGATACTGAGTGAGTTGAAAAGTAGGTTAGGAAATATTTCTAGTCAGCAAAAGACTATCTTAATAGAATACATAGAAGCAAATAGTGAATTGGTTTCGGGATGATTCTCTGCTTCCTTCACATTTAAGGATGCCCAGCTGAAGTGGGAGCAGCTGGCTGCTACACTAAATGCAATTCCAGGGGCACAAAAAGACTGGAAGAAGTGGAGAAAAGTAAGTAAAGAGTTATAAGCTTTGATAGGAAATTATTATAGTTATTTATGTCATGAATATTTTATGTTACAGACATGGCAGGATATGAAGAAATCCGTTAAAACAAAACAGAGTGACCTTATCCGATATACAATAGGCACAGGTGGTGGAGAAGCTGCACAAGAAGTTTTATCGGAAGATGAGCTACGTGTAGCTGATATTGTTGGCACAACAGCCATAACTGGGGATCAAAGTGTCCCAGCACCTTTGATCGAGTTTGTAAGTATCACATTTTTATTAATCTTGTGTAACTTAAGGTTTATTGTAAGTTGCTGCAATGAAGCTTGATGGTTTACTGTATTTAATATAAAAGAAATATCAGAGTGAGTGTGTTATTAAAGTAAAAGATGGAATTTACAACTATAATGCTAAGCAAAATATTATTGGACTATTAAATTCTTCTTTATTTTTATACACGTTTAATTTGTTGTATTATTACAGGCCTTTGATGATGATGGCGATATGCTATCTAAACTGCCAAACCAGAATATGGAAATAATAGCAAAGGTGGCACCTAACCCTTCAACTTCCAAAGCAGAAGAAACCTTGACTGCTGGGAAAAAAAGAAAAAGGCCTGCAGTTGCAGCACAATGACTAACACAGTCTGTTACAGCAATGAATAATTTAGCTCAACAGGCTTGTGTTAGTCAAGAAGAACTAGCAGCGTACCACAAAAAAAAACTGCTACTTTTAGAAAGGGAAGTCATTGCAAAAGAGCAGCTTGCCCAAAATGTAAAAGAGGGCTTTGCTGCTCTTGTAGAGGCAATAAGTAAAAAATAACATGTATTTTTAAATAAAAATATATAAAAATGATAAAAGTGGAGTATTTTATTTAGTAAAAGGTTTTATTAGTTATACAAACTTAATTAAGAATTAGTAATAACAAACAATTTTAAAAATAAAAAAAAAAAAGGTACAAAAATGGAAATATGTACAAGAAAAACAAAACTATTTACAAAAAAAAGGTAATTATTTACATATTACTACATAATGTAATACTTTTATATAAAAATGGAGTATTTATTTGATAAAAGGTTTTATTAGTTATACAAACTTAATTAAGAATTAGTAAAAAGAATTTTAAAAATAAAAACATTAGGTACAAAATGGAATTATTTACAAGAAAAACAAAACTATTTACAAAAAAAGTAATTATTTACAACATGAAAATTAATTTCCAAAATAATTCTGGATTATTCTTCTCTGGATTAGCCTTCCAGCACCTAAATCAGGATTCACCCTATTTATTCTTTGATCTTCATGTTGATCCTGATTTTGACGATCCTGGAAAATGCCCAAGTCCAAATCTTCATCTTCTGGCTGGTTTCCTGCAATGCACATATTGTGCAAAATGCAGCAGGCATTAATTATCTTCGATGCCATTGTTGGTGTATAATGAAGTACACAGTGTCTAAGAAGACACCGGAACCTCATTTTTAACACCCCCATTGCACTGTTCAATAATGCTTCTGGTAGTCTTGTGGCATCTATTATATCGTTCTTGTGGAGATCCTGGTGCTGGTTCCTCTTGAAGTGGTGTCAGAAGCCATGGCCTTAACGGATAACCAGACTCTCCTAGTAAGTAAAATAAATTGTTTTGGTTCCTGCGATATATATTTTCCACAAGTGGTTGAATTGCAGAATTACGCCAAATGTATGCATCATGTGTACTTCCGGGGTAACGTGCATTTACATTCAATATTTTTAAATTATGATCACAAATCAGTTACACATTAATGGAATGGTAATTTTTTCTATTTACATATATGTGCTCTGGATGTTGCGCATAATTTTCTTTTGGTGCAACGATTGCAACATGGGTGCAGTCAACGCAGCCTATTACCCCCCGGAAATCCATATCTTTAATAGAAATGTTGGCGTAAATCATGCAATTCATTCATGTTGCGGGGAAAACGAATCCACCGGTTTAGAACTGCATCTTGGTTTAATGCTTCTGTCACTTCGTTAATACACCGGCTTGCTGATGACTGTGTCATGCAGAAGTGCTTGTTAGATGCTGTATCCAATTGGTAACTACCACTGGCATAAAATCGCAAGGTAGTTAAAACCTTTGTTTCAACATCTAATGCTGATGTTCTACTGGGAGGAACAATAAATGGTTGAAGTGTTTCAATTAGTTCCCTTACTAGCGGTTTGGTTAACCGAAACATTTTAACAAATCTATGGTCAGGCAGATCAAAGGCTGACTCCCTTCGTTGAAAACGCCTCGGTGGACGATTTGCTGCTTCTTCAATGTCACCCAAAGCATTTATTAGAACAAATTGAACCACCTCTTGGAAATTCATCTGTAAATAATTTTAATTTTAAATTGAGATAAAAAAATTATAAATCAAAAAAGTGACTGTGGGAAAATGAAGAAATACATTACATTTTTTTTGGATGGATGCAAGATGGTTTATGAATTTAAAAAATTTATTATTTTGTTTATTGTTATAAAACAAAGTATTTTTGATTGTTTATAATAAATAGGAAATTATTTGAGATAAGTGGAATAGTACTTTTATTATTGTAATTTTATTAACATGGAATTCCACAAAGTATATTTACTGTAAATTTGTAGTACTGTTTTTAGAAATTAATTATAGATTAATACAAATATTTACGTTAGTAACAACAGTTAGTTTATGAATTATTTATGCTACATACCTTTTTTGTTGAAAATCTACTAGAATCACAGAATTCAACCTCAATCTCAACTACAATACCTAGAACCACGTTCTTCTCTTACCCTACACCAGTAGAAACAAATTCGATTAAGAATTCGAACAGACAACCACTTGTAAATCGTATACGAATGGTGTTCGAATTTCAAACATACGGTTCGGTAGAATTTCAACACTCACTGATCGAATTACGTCACAATTCGTTTAAAATTTCCACTAGTCGAGATTCGAGGATACGTCTCCAGTATAGATCACAACCTTCTCATCAGATCAGTTGTCACTTTTATTGGGTATTTTTAAAAAATTCATAGTTACGTGGCTACCTATGATGAACAGAAGAGAACGTAGACTGATTTTAAGTGGTTACATCTTTTTAAATGCCTTCTCCCCTTTCGGAAATTTGAAAAACTTTCAGAAAATACTCATATCTCCTATATACAGTATGTTCCCGGATTGAGTTTACAAGAGGAAAAACTTTTTTAATATTGATCTTAGGACAAAATGTCACTCTTGATAAAATTTTCTGCTTCTTTCAAAACCTCCAATAATGGTAATATAATTTCGATGTTACCAACAATAATGAAAAAAATTTTAAAAACACATTATTTTAGAATAAAAAATGAGTAAGTTCCAAATTTACTCAAAATCAGATTGCCATGTTTCAACTGCACCTGCAAAAAAGCTAACACGATTTGAAACTTGAAACTCAGTCGCTTTTTTATTATTATTATTTAAATTAAATTAAACAATCATGTTAGCTTTTTTTGCAGGTGCAGTTGAAACATGGCAATCTGATTTTGAGTAAATTTGGAACTTAACATGTTAAGCGCCACAATAGAATCTGAAAATCTGGTCCCAAATGCCCAATTATTTTTTTTTTAAATTGTTTCATTTGACGTCACTTTATCAAAATATAGTTAATATTTTTAAAAATTCTTTTTCGTTTGCTTGTTTTTGATATTTTTTTTTTTTGAGGTACCCATATTATGTTGTGCAGCCTATATAAACAAATGTATGTTCTGGGGCCACGTGGCACTAATGTTATGTCGCATTTTTACTTGAAGAAACTTGTAAATTCCTGTATCTCATTGGTTTATATAAACGTTGTGCATTGCGTTAGTCGGTTGTGTGTGCTGCATCAGTCAACAGCGCTTTTTATTACAATGGCCGCTTACGAAGAAAAACAAAGAAAACTTCAAAAAATGTAGAACAAAATGTTATCTAAGGAGGAAAGTGATGGGAGTAAACTTAGCAATGTGTATTTATCAGATGCTTATTCTCCAAATGGTAGTGAATCAATTAGTAGCGATAGTAATTCGGATAGTAAAGTTCCCAAGCAGAAAAAACGTTTCAAGCTTGACAAACCTAAGGAAAGTTTACACGTTCAAGATGGCGCTTCAAGAAGCAGCCTCCCACCTAGCAATATTATAGATCAAGTAATAGAAAATGTAATTTCCCAGTTTACCGTGAGAAACAACGAAGGTGAAGGCGAAAAAAGTAACGAAAATGCAGACAAGAATAATATCGATGCTCTTAGCAATATGACTTAGAATTCCCTGGATGGATCATCACTAAAATACTTCCCTTTTACTGTCAATAATCCTAGAATAAAACCTAATATCTAGGAAGATTACTATGACAAGAGTCCCCGTGATTTTTTCAAATGGATGAAATAATAACTCAAATGGTGGTAGAAACAAATCGCTATGAAGAACAATGCTTAGCCAAAATCCCAAATAAAGAAATGGATTCCCACTGATAATACAGAAATGAAAAAATTTTTAGGTCTGCTTTTATGGATGGGTTTGAGCAAAATGCCTACCCTACGATCATATTGGAGGAAAACTCCTTTATATTTGAACGATATCTCCAAAATTCTATCTCGAAATAGGTTTGAGCTCTTCTTGGCTACTTGGCATTTTAGCAATAATGATGATCCTTCGCTTGAAAATGATTGACTCAGAAAATTATCTCCCCAAATCAAAAACCTTGTACAAAGATTTCAAGATGTTTATACTCCTGATCAAAAATTGTGCATCGATAAAACCATGGTCCCACTTCTGTTATGGCTGTCTTCGGTTTAAGCAGTACATAAAAAATAAGACATAAATTTGGAATAAAAGTGTACAAGCTTTATTGTGATGGTGGCTATACGTACAATCTACAAGTTTATTGTGGCTCTAATTGTGTGCAAAGTGGACAAGCATCTGCAAATGTAGTATTCTCTCTTACGTATGGCCTTTTCAGCAGTGGTCGACAGTTGTACTCAGACAACTACTACGCAAGTGTTTTTCTAGCTACTGAATTATTGGATAAAAAACATATCTGATTGGTACCCTCAGCAGTAATCGTAAATACAATCCTAAAGAAGTGGTGCAGAAAAAGCTGAAAGCAAAGGAGGTATTTGCTTGAGAAAATGAGAGAGGAATAGTTGTCCTAAAGTGGCGTGACAAAAGGGATGTACTAATGTTGAGCACTGTACACAAAGACGACCTGAAGCAGGTAAAACAACGAGGTGGCGAAACCGATAAGCCTGAGGTTGTTGTCGATTATAATCAGGCGAAAACGTTCATCAATATATCAGATCAGATAAAATCATATTCACATTGCTTGTGATGAGGAACTAAGTGGTAGAGAAAAGTAGCAATAGAGTTCCTGTTAGGCTCAGCAATCGTCAATGTGCACTTAGTATACAAGGAGGTTACAAATGATAAAATCTCCATAACAGAATTTCAAGAAAAACTTTCTATGTCCTTGCTGCGATTATTAGAAGCTGCTGTGGCTACCAAACCACAACAGAATCAACCAAATGAAGACCATACCTTGGCAGAGCATAATTCATGGTTACGATGTGTTGTGTGTTATCGTAATCTGAAAGAAGAAGTTGGATGTAAAGCTGCTCTGAATAAAGCATCACGCACAAAATGGCAGTGCACTAGTTGTAAAGTTTTTCTGAGTTGTTCTGTGTTCCATGTTTCTTTGTTCATCATCACTCTGAAGTCAATAAAAAATAATGTTACTGTTTTTTTCACTGTACTTTTTTTTGGTAGTTCGTGTTTATAAAGGTAAAAGTTACAATCAATGTAGTATAAGAGTTACTTTTTCATTTTGTTTTATATTTTATTTGTTCGTTTAAATAAAACACACTATATGACTGTGTACACTTTGTATTGAAAGTATTTTTTAAATAAAAGTTATAGAAACCATTATAAAAGATTTTCAATGTTCCATCATATTCAATTGTATCTGCAATGAAACAGGGGTCAGAATTTTATGGACCAACACCAAAGGATGGTAACCTGGGCCGCACTGTTTCGATTGACATAAGTAAACTATATCAGTGCGACACATTCGTTATGTTACATAGCAAAATAGAAGAGCCAGTAGTGAGACGTAGCATGTGTACCGTGGTGTCCAAAGAACAGAGGGAGTTGCGACACATGTGTTATACCTCATGGTGCTTAATGTGTTAAGTCGTTTTTTATTCTAAAATAATATTTTTAAAATTGTTTTCATTATTGTTGGTAGCATTGAAATTATATGACCATCACTAGAGGTTTTGAAAGAAGCAGAAAATTTTATCAAGAGTGGCATTTTGTCCTAAGATCAATAATAAAAAAGTTTTTCCTCTTGTAAACTTAATCCGGGGACATCCTGATGGTATGTCCACATTTCGATACTCACCATTGGTATCTCGGTTATTAGAAGACATAGAACAACAGTTAAATGGGGGATGTTATGTACAATTCAATACTCGCAACAAATCTCATTTCAAATTCACCTTAACTTTTTTAAATTTTATATTTTGAAAAAACCAAAATTTGTTGATTTCAATTTTTCTCAATATTATTTGGTAACACCTAATGTGACCACTTCTAAAATTTTACAATGTTCAGACACTTTTTTAAAACAAATTATTTGGTGTCAACAGAAACCCCCGATTGTCATTTGTTTTCAAGTTATTAGTACTATCTTTTGTTTTTCATAGGCAGCCATATTGGATTGTTGGTTAGTTAGGATGGATGTGACATGAGATTTGTTGCGAGTATTGAATTTTACATAGCATCCCCCATTTAACCATTGTTCTATGTCTTTTAATAACCGAGATACCAATAATGAGCATCGAAATGTGGACACCATATAATATATCCAAAAATTAGCTTGTAATGAATTTCTTCCAGGTCAAGGCTGTTTTCAGAGTAGATTTACTGAGGTAAAGCCCACTAGGTGCACAGGGAATTGCATTGGTTGGAGAGAGTACATTGGAGTCATCTGTAGTAGAAGTGAGATAGAAGCAAACATTATCCCTACAGCTTGCAACATAAGCAAGTGCTTGCTGTGTGCCTACTTAGTTTTTAATGCACATTAAATAGCTTCCATAAATTGTGATGCACAAAAAGTGAAAAAAGGGAGTGAATTTAGCAAATAAAGTGAGAAATAGTAAACAACCAGGCAGGGATTTAGATGGAATGACAAAGGTGCCACTACTGCAGTGTTACCAATTGTAAAAAATCTTTCTCCCCACTCGCCTAACAAAAATGTCGCCAATAGCGGTGCGTACAAAAATCCTCAACTTCAGAAATTCTTGAAATGATGCCTGTGTCCACAAGCTGTAATCCTGCTAACTTGTTACCAGCAGTGGTGATTAGGCATTGTCAGTAATGACTTGCTTGCAAACAAATGCTGTCAACCGTTCAGCAATTTTATGTTGCCAATGTGATAACTTGCAGCTTGCTTGTGAACACGAGCCACACATGATTCAGTTTATCCAAACGACGCTGCCTTCAGCTCCTGAACTGACAGTTCCTTGGACTGCAGGCAATCTCTGGATATCACCATACATGCACGTATCCAACAAGAGTTTTGTCAGTCCTGGAGGTTCACACAGTGGTACAACCATGTTTAATAAAAGTGCCAACAAACAAAAATTAGCAGCACTTCTTGTAATTCTTTTATTACAGGAACCGATAATTAAAGCAAAAAAAACGTTTAATTTTCCATAAACATAGAAGTTGTCGATACCAATTAATAAATTCAGTTAAAACGGTTGTTTTATTGCTCGGATCTGCCATTATAAAAAGCGATAAAACAACGAGATTTACCAACTAATTAAAAGTTGGGGACTGAAGATTCGATCTGTAAGTATGTAAGGTCTAAACCTGTCGACGGCCTGCGTGTGTATTGTAAATATTTAACTGCAGATATGCAAATCGACAGTTCCGACTGTGCATGAATGCCTACTTTTATGCTGTAGGTGAAAATCATCAAACAATAGATGGCGTTAAATTTGGTCAAAATGTATCACAATAACGGAGGAAGCGGCGATTATAGCTATAACCAAAGGACAGCATATTTTGAAAGGTAGGTTATCCTATATGTTTCCCCCAACAAGCCCAATCACAAATGCCGACTAATACCAAGAAATACGCACCTTCAAGGCATGTTCAAAACTATTATCACGGCAATCAATTTTTAACAATTTCCTGTTTGCCAATATAAATTGTCATAAAGTAATGAAAATAACATTGCCTATGTTAATCTAACCTTATTCTTTTTGATGGCTACTAATAGGAAGACCCACCTTTTACATTTTTATAAATCGAACTTTATCTCTTTTGCACAAGGCAATGATTAATAATCAGACTTTTGCTTTTCTCCAGCTTATCAATCCTTCTGAGTGTATCTTTTTGAATTTAATTTTAATTTAATAGATTATTATTTGTGATTTCTGTAAAACAAATGACATGTTTTGAAAGTAGCATTTAATTCCAAATAAAATACTAATTTATTCATACAGATTTTTAAAAACTCTCATCTCAAAGTAAACTAGTTGAAATAGTGATAAAATTTTTAAAATCGTAACTTACAGCGAGTTATTTATAAAAGAGCTTGTGGAAGCCCTGGAATTATTGTTTAGTTTTAAACGGTGGTTTGCGCTTCTAAAGAAAAATAATATCTGATGAATCATAGGTCAGTAAGACTATCCATACCTGAACGTAAATAAACTTCCAGGTTGCTGCTAATAATTCCATATAAAGTGTGTTTAATATGAATTACTTGCTTAAGTAGGTAGGTACTTTACTAGAATTTTATAGCCTTGAACTAAAATGCAGTAAAACCTGTGAAAATGACCAATTCTATACCAGGTGTATACCTATGAAATGAGACTTTTTTTTTCAATTTTAAACTTTTATTAACAAAAAATGGTTACAAATTTAATCTTCAAAATAATAGCCATCGCTAGCGACACATTTTACCCATCTCTCAGGCAATTTGTGAATGCCGCGCCAAAAAAATTGGCCGTCTTTGGCCGCAAACCAATCATCGAGCCATTTTTTGGCTTCTTCGTGAGAATTGAAGCGCTGCTCGGAAAGTGCGTGGCCCATCGATGCAAACAAATGATAATCGGAAGGCGCCAAGTCTGGTGAGTAAGCCGCATGCACCAGCGGTTCCCAATCGTACGTCTCCACCAATTCCCGGGTCGCTCTTGTTCGATGTGGTGGTGCATTGTCATCAAGAAAAATTACTTTGTGACGCCGATCGGCATATTCTGGGCGTTTTCGGTGTATAGCGCTGTTCAAATCGGCCAATTGTCGTTGGTAGCGTGCACCGTCAACTGTTTCACCTGGTTTTAATAGCTCGTACCAAATCATACCATGCTGATCCCAGAAAACACACAGCATTGCCTTGCGGCCGAAGCGATTTGGTTTGGCCGTTGATTTTGGCTTGTGGCCGGGCGGACCATACGATCGTTTACGCTTGGGATTGGAGAAATACACCCGTAACGATTCGATGCAAAAAAGACTTCCTTTTGAACCGGGAGAGCAGCATTTCACAAGTGGTTTTTCGGTTCTCTTGCTGCCTTTCAGTCAGTTCATGCGGCACCCATCTTCCGACCTTTAAAATCATGCCCATGTCTTTCAAACGTTTGCAAATGGTTTTTTGGGTCACTCCCAACTGCTCTGCCATCATTTCTTGCGTTTGACCATCATCTTCATTCGACAATGCTTGCAATTCGGTGTCCTCAAACTTTTTCGGCGGCCGGCCACGTTCCTCGTTCTCCACGCTAAAATCACCACTTCGGAATTTTTCAAACCACCTGAAGCACTGTGCTCTGCTTAGAGCATGTCCACCGTAAGCTTCTATAAGCATTTGATGAGCTTGAGAAGCGTTTTTCTTCAATTGATAACAGAAAATCAACGATGTCCGCAAATCGTAGTTTGAAGGCACGAAATTCGACATTTTTAAGAGCGAAAAAAATGCGTTGTTGTATGAAACATCACAAACAATGAATTGAATATTGTTGACAGATGACAGACGAAAAAAATAAGACATTTGAGACAGTTTAAAAATACTCCTAGCGACATCTGTGGTCTAATAGCTGAAAGTCTCATTTCATAGGTATACACCTGGTAAACTCGGCATCTGCTTATAATGACCATTTTGGGCAAGTGTGGAATGAAACCACTTAAATATTTTATTGTTTTAACTGCCTATTTCCAGATCTTTTAGTGCCTTTTTGCCTGCCTATTTTAATATTTTTTAGTACTTGAATATTTGGATTTTAGTTACAGAAAAACATTTATAAAATTTAAACATAATTTGATTATTTCTTATGCAAAGAAAGAAAGACAGAAAGAAGTAGGTTTTAATCGTTAATATTTTCTATGATATGAAATTTCATGAAAAAATATTTTGACAATATAACTGCCCTTTCACAATAATGTTAATACAATTCACATTAATGGTAATGTTAAGGAGCTACAGGACCTTAGTGAAAATGATGAAAACATCTTGAAATTTTGAGGATCAATAAAAATATTTATATTATTTGTTGTCTGAAAATTTCAGTGACCTAGGGTTCATAGTTTTTTTTATAAAAAAATATTAAAAATAACCAATTTAACATTGTAACAGCATATCAGACCCTACATGTACCTATATATCAATACTGTTAGCTACACTGCTCTCAAAAACTACATGTGCATAAAAAAAATTTTTCAAAATTATTGAAAAAAAAATTATGTCAAGGATTCTTATTTATAAAAATAATTAACTTTAAAAAAACACTAATTTTTAAAAAGCAGTCAGCCATAGTTAATGTGGGTTGAGAGGTAAATTCAAAATTCAAGATCATATATCAAAAAATAAATATTAAAGCTAAAAAGTTAAACTTTTATTATATATTGTAAGACATAACAAAATTAAATAATAATTCGTAATAAAAAAATTATTGCCCAATTTTTTTAATATTGCAAAAATAATTAAACATTTTATATAATTGTAGTTTTCAAATAATTCAATAGGTTAGTAATAATTTTTTTTGACTTAAACACTCGAACTTTCTTTTTTGTCCAGATTTGTGCTGTGCAATCCGTTGGTTATAGATTTTTTCAGTGACTCGTTTACCTTTCCAAAAATAACGTTTTTTTCGTTAATTTTTTATTGCTTTCAAGAATTTTGTTAAATAAATTTCACCTCTTTCCTTTATTTGTAAACATACACACAATATAATACCGTGGACGCATGCGCAAACACGGTTAAAGTGACTACGCTGCCGAATTTTTTATTATTTTTTAAAAAATATTTAATAATAAAAAATTAATTATTTCATGTAAATTTAATAGTAATTATGAATCATTTTGTAATGATTTGATAATTACATACATAAAAAAATAATTTCAACAAGCCAAAAGTCATTCAATCACAAGTTGAAATATTAATTTTTAAAAGTACAATCCCGAAAAAAGTTTATCCTTTCTATAGTGCATACTAATTGCAGATACCTACCGCGGAATAAACTTTTTAAATTGACTGTACGTCCTGTACCGCCTTAATGTTTAGAAGTTGGCACATTTAAAATTCCCGGGTATAAAAGTGGGAGGAGCATTGTTAAAAAGTAGATACAAAACCTATAAACAACCAACATAACCCCCCATTCTTCACTGTGATTCTTCATTTGATTTGAGATTTGAGTATAGTTTTAATTTTTTTGTATTTAAAATGTGCAGGTGAGAGCAAAAAGCGACAAAACGGAATAAATTGGCAGATAGATAAAATGGAGAACGATGGTAGTGCGCTACTGCGCCTGCTGTAAAACTTCATTTCTATTGGTAGATGTTAACTATGATGTTAAAGGATCCAAAATATTTTTGGAAGGCTAACATGAAGGGTTAACATTACCACTACCATTAACATTGTTTTGAACATTTCAATGACCACAACATATTTTGAGTGTTAACATCTTAACATAACATAACATTACCATTACCATTAACATTATTGTGAAAAGCCCTTAACACAAAATTTCAAATCTATATATTTAGTACTTTGTCAATCTGATATCCTTTCAATTTAAAACTTTCTAGGTAACTAGTGTCATCAAGTTTATTAATATATGGGCTTGAAACAGTATAAGTTGTGACAATTGAGAAAGTATTACTTCAAAATTTAAAAAAATTTTAATAAAGCTATAACAGAATCTGTATTTATATACACTGACATTTGCTCATAAATACTTACACTTTAACCAGAATTCCCAATCATCCAAGTCATTGACAGGAGAATTACAATTTGGTGATTTTGATGTGAATGTAGTGGAAAACTGAATATCTAACGATGCTACCAACTGTTCTAAATCTAATAACATAGTGCTAGCAGGGGAGTCTACCAACAGTTGGTATAACGTTAGAAAAATGTAGGAGAAAGTGGAAAATATAAGGGAAAATCCAATTAGTAAGCATGGAAAGAAGAAATTATATACATTAGTAGCAGGAATCGAATAATTCTTAAAATCAAGGTTTTGTCATCTTGGTGACCGATAATCACTATTCAATTAAGCAAAAAAAAACACACAAGAATCAAGTACGCTATTTATCTTGTTTTTGTAATATGACATTTAACACTTTTTCAATATAAAATTTAAATTTTCATTATGCACAAGGATTTCACTATTCCAAAGTTTATTTTGCACATGATCAATGTCAAATACAATTTTTATCTCAAATTCAAATTAATTTAGCTTATGTTATGAAATGCAACACTGCCAGAAATTCATAATTTTGACATGTTCACTTCCTAGTATAATGTAACTATACTGCCATTCATGCGAAGTTGATAGTAATAAAGTAATATTTACAAATTAATAAAAGCTGAGTTTACATAAGACTTTTAGTACAATTTAGTTCTCAGTGTAAAGGTTAGGCTTTTAACACATAAAGTGTCATATCTGACATCTTATATTAGAAATCTGAAAACTAATGTCATTGTCAAACAACATTTTTTATATGTAGATTTGTTTAGTCTTCAGTTTTCCACTTAAGTACTTTACTTTAAAGCAGCAAATGAAAAAGTAATATATTAAGAGTACAGGGGAAAAACGATCTAAGTCACATAAGACCCGAATATGAGATATACACCATTTTTTAGTTTCATACCTGCTCTTTCACACTGTGTACTTGAAATTAACGAAAAACCGATGTAAGTCACTGCAAACCGTGAATAAGAATAGGTGCTGTATGGAAAAACGATCAAAGTCCGTGTTTTAAATCGAAATATCTCAAAACTATGTAAATGTGACTTAGATCATTTTTCCCCTGTACTCTTCATATGTATAACTAAATACTATACAAGTCTTTCCATTTATGTACCTAACTTGACATCTACCAAAGTTAACCTTGAAAATTACAGTAAATTAATGTTTTTTCTCATTTTGTGTAAATGGTTACAAAAAATTTTGTTCAATGCATTGAAGTATGGCATGACAGTGCACTTGTATCAAAATATACTATTCTAAACTTTTATTACTTTTTTAAAGTTCCCCTTTGAGTATGGTACAAAGTTTCCTGACTGTTTCAGATTTTCTCTAATGTAATGCACATGTATGATTACAACATCATACTATCTTGAATTAAGAGAAAAAAAGAATTTGAGCATAGTATTTAAAACAAAAAACAAATATTCTCAAGTTTTATTTTCTTTTCTTTTTTTTTTGAAAATCAAAACTTTTTCTAGATCTCAATATTATAAAATTCAGACTTTTTTGTTAAAATCTGTGATTTCCTCACCTGTCGATTTAAATTAAAATTGATTACAGCAACAAATATTTAAATTAAATAGAAAGAAAAACCTCAAGATTAAAAAATAAATGTATAAAACAATTTAAGTATACAATTACATACTATGAGGCCTGTGACAGAGCTTAAAAATGCTCTGACCTTACCTATTGTTGAGTTTTAATGCCCACCACTTATTTAATATGTCGCACACATCAAAATAATTATTTTTAACATCAGAGTATGACCCCATTTGTATACACCATCATCCAACTTTATAATCACAATATTAATACTTACTTTCCAAAGGGTTTGTTAAGCCAGAACTAACCCAATCAAACTGTGCCGATGGAATATCGCTCTGTTGCACTGATTCATTGAATGGAATATGACTAGAAGCAGAGATAGCAGGCGATTCTGTTGATGTTTGCGCAAGCGTTTCTGATTTAACAGGCTCTAATGGTGTAAAACCCAAAGTGGCAGCATATCTAGGCATTGACTCATTCCATCTAGGACCATATAACTGGAAATAAATATAAGAATGTTTTAACTATTACTCTTTATAAGATGATTATTAATATTTTTAATAAAACAGTGATTAAACAAAAAAATCATGTTAATTTCTAAAATTCCACTAGCATAGTGACTAAACTGGCAAATATACAAAATTGTAAAAACTTATTCAATGAAGAAATTTACTAAAGCAGCAACCTATAAATAACATATGAGCACCTGCTCATTATGGTGTAGCACTTTGTGAACATTTAAATATAAAATTTCCCAACAGATGGATTGGTCGTGGTGGATCAGTGTCATGGCCACCGAGGTCCCTTCCAATTTAGTGTTCTGGATTATTTTTTATGGCGACACCTTAAGGAAATTATGTACCAAACACCAGTAAATGAAAATTGAAAATCTTCAAGCTCAAATCAACAGTGCTGCAAATATCATTAACGAAGAAATGATACAATGGGCAGTTAACCAATTATCAATCAGGACTATGAAATGTGTTGAAGTTAGAAAAACTCATTCTGAACATTTGCTCTAGTGTCGTCTTTTTTAAGCATTTGTGATGCAAATCTTTTAAATCCCATTAAAACAAGTTATGTGCTAATAACCATAAATAACTACAGAAAGATCATCTTACTTTTAATAAAACATAATATAAAACACTGACAATGCTTGTACAAAGACAGTTAACAGCATATATTGATGACATACTAGGGGATTACCAAAACAGGTTTAGAGCAGGAAGACAGAGACATTAAATACTTATAGACCGGCCGTCAGGTTGAAATGCATTGTTTGGTTAGGGAAAATTTTCCTAGGTGGAATCGGCACCATGTTTATAACTTTTCTGTCAGGTATAAAAAGAGAGTTGCAAAGTTTTATAGGTTAAATTTGAATTTTGAAGTTTACTTTTTGGTTCTTGCCTCTTTACATGTGCTTTTAACTTAAGATAGAACTATTGAGTGATTCTTTTGTTAATAAATTAATAGTTAATGGACTATTAAGTTGCTTGTAATAAATAAGTGTGTGACTAGGTTGCCGTTAAAAAATCTTGCCTATTAAACCGATGGCTTTGAATCTTAGCATTCTAAAATATACAAGAGCAAATGTAGTATGCTCAGAACATTTTGAAGCAATCAATTTTAGGGAACATGCAAATAAACTTTAAAAGAAAATGCTGTGCTGGTGTCATCTTTATGTAAGGTATGGTTTGTTTTATGAATTTTTTGCGAACAATCATTTAAATGATTACATGTAAAAGTTGTACTTGGAGACTCCACCCTGAGATCTTCAATCAATTCAAATACATTGTGAGCAGACCAATTATCCAAAAAGTGCCAGCCTGTTACCAAAAATCAAAGCACGCAGACTACATTTTTCTGAAAATGCAAATAACAAAACACAAACTGAAGTACAATAGATAGCACATTGTGAAATTACTTCTCAAAAATCTGTTAAAAATAGCATCAGTCATATTGAAATTGAACACTCTTATGCATTTCCATCTCCGAAAAGAATAAAATAAATATTCTAGAAAATGCTGTAATTATCCAAAGCAAGTGCAAAAGCTGAAGCAACAACTTTTAAATAAATCAGAGGTGATAAAACAGTTACAATTCCAATTCATGAAGGTATAAGAGGGCCTAACATTCGAGAAACATTTAACAAGTTAGTATCTTCATTATATGTATTTCTTTGTAATGTATTTTTATATTGAGTGATATGGATATAATATTAATTTTTATTATGTAAATATAATTGTTATTAAAACAAAACATTCTCGCATTATTTTTTCAATTTATATAAAAATAAAACTAAGGCATTGTTATTCAAATGAGAATAATTTCATCGAATTCTTGTAATGATTTTGTTATATTGAACACAGTTGCATTAGCTGTTACATTTTCTTATAAATCAAAATATACTTGGCAGGGAATAAAACAAAATATCTCATATTATATAATTACATTCAGAATTTGTCACCGTTTTCTGCAAATTGCTCAAAATATATTGAGAATGTTACAAACTGTATTATAAAGATTATTTATGTGCCTAAATATAAATCTTCTGAAATTTTTCTGCCTTATTTTTATTGAGTATTTGGTTGCTATTCAGGAATGAAGTGTAGCAATTCGAATTCCCCAAAACTATCATCACAGCAATCAATTTTTAGCAATCTCCTGATTTCCAACATAAATTGTCATAAAATAATGAAAATAACATTGTCTATGTTAATCTAGTCTTAATCTTTTGATCACAAATGGCTGCTAATAGAAAAACCTGCCTTTCACGGCATACCAGTATTATTTACGGACCTTGGTTTTTCTCCAATATTTGTTCAGGAAAGTGTGCAACAAATGGAAAAATCTTTTTTATCAATTTCTCAGAAAACCTATTTATATATAAAATTTTGTACTTACTCCAAAACTTCCAATGACAGAAATAAAACTTTGATTACTATCAACAGTAATAAAGCAAACTCGAAAAAAACCATTATTCTTCCATTAAAAAATAACTAAGTTGTAAATTTACTCAAAATCTTTAAGATCTTCACTAATTTCCCCACCAAGTTCAAAAATCCTCAATTTGGGAAAAAATCTCCATACCTGGCAATACTGCAGTACTCACAAGTTATGTTCAATTTTCATTTTGCACAACCTCGTAGATCCTTGCACGGGCCGAAATCTCTAGGCCTGGCCCAACTGGAGACAAACTTGACGCAATTTAAAAAAAAAACAGTAACTTCTTGATTGGCCCAGGAGACTCAAACAGTCCAAGAGGCCCAAATGGCTCAACAGAGAAGCCTGAGAAGCAAAACAGACTGACAGATCCAAGAGATCAAACTGGCCTGATAAACCTGAAGGACCGAGGAGTCTAAAAGCCCCAAGAGATCAAACCGGCCTGAGAAACCCGAAGGGCCGAGAAGTCTAAAAGGCCTAAGAGATCAAAACAGCTTAATAAATCCAAAAGGCTGAAAAGTCTAAAAGGCTCAAGAGACCAAAACGCCCTGATAAACCTGAAGGGCCAAGAAGTTCAAACAACCCGACAGACTCCAACAGCTTGACAGGCAACAAGTTTTTAGTCAAATTGAATCAATAACAATAAATTTCTGAGGTATATCTTAGAGATTGTTTATTTCGTTGACAAGTTGACATGGAAAACATAAATTATTTATTCGCAGACAGAAAGTTTTAAACTGCCCTATCTTAGTAGCAAAATAAAATTGGATGTATGTTGATCTGAACTTTTTTATTCAAAATGGTCTGCCCTATCTCCAGTTTTCATTTGGCATAAATGTTGTATAATTACATCAAGATGGTTTGCCAAAACTCTGTTTACACAGGAATTGATGCTTTTTACAAACATTTCACAATTACTACGTAATAGGATTAATTCTCCAATTCACTATTTTAAAATTTATTCGCAAGATTATGATAAAATCAAGCGTAAATCATAATTACAAAATCAATTTGGAGATACAATCTACTTAATTTCTATTTGGGTTATACTTACAATATTTCTTGTATCAATATTTAAAGCTTTTAATAAGCAACTTTGTCCTTGTGATTTACTCCATTGATATGATAAAGCACAAGTATCTGTAACATCTTTCAATTGACCAAAGATTTTATCGCCACTGGTAAAATCTTGATCACAATATTCATTAACTGACTGTTCTACAGTGGTGAACATCTCCAAGATCATCGATTCGGCTTGTTGAACAACAACTTCACTATTCATACTGCACATTTTCTCAATTACGGACATTTTATCTTCTGGTGCATGCGTTTGTAATGAATAATCATTAAAATCTCCAAAATCATCATCATCATTACAATCACCTCCATCATTGTTATCAAAATCTTTCTCTTCTGGCTCAGATTCCATCCTATTTATTAATTGTACAGATTTCTCAAATATTTGCATATCAAAGCTAGCCTCATCTACATTCTCAAATGGATCTGAAATCCATAAACCCTCCGACTCACAAGGAATATTCAGATTTCCAGAATCGTCATTTGTTTCATCTTCTTCTAAATCAGCTTTGATATTCTGTTTGGCCGACTGTATCATGCCTACACTACATTTATTTAATTCACTTTGATGGTTCTCAAATTCTCCAAAATCATCACAACCATCGTTCATGATGGATACCTCACGAGAGAGGTTTGCTTCGCTCATCTCTTCTGCTTTATCTTGTTCAAGTTTCTGCACGTCTTCTGGTTTAGGCTGATTATCTCTAAATTCTCCGAAATCTCCACAACTGTCATCTAGCAATGCTTGGTTTATTTCTTCTTTATTAATAGTAATGCTTTCAACTGAATTTTTCTTTTCACTTTCAATTTTAGTATCATCCACATTTGCAATTTCTTCAGAAATATAAGATCTTTCAATCTCTATATTAGATTCATCTAAAGTTTCAGACTTATTCCCTTCAATTAACTTATCATTCCTCTCTTCTAATTCATCATCCTGAAAAATCGGGAAATCAGTCTGTGTATTAAGTTCAAAATTACCCTTAGAACTCTGTACCGAAATATTAATCTCATTATTAACAGCCCCATTATTTTGCTCTGCTCGATCACTTACAGAATCTTGAACACTTTGAAATTCATCGAATTCTTCTAAAACAACATTGTCTATGTCACCAAATTCCTCATCATCATTAATACTTTCTGGTACTAGATCCGGTGGCACTTCAGGAAAGTATTGAAACATATTGTATCTATTATCGACCTGAGCTCTAATTTTACTATTATCAATTGAATTGTTTATACTACTTTCGGTATGAATTTGTTGATGGGTGTTGCTTTCACCAGATGATGTAATTATCCTTTCTGAATTAGGGTCATCTGATGTATTTTTCCTTTTATCCTGAAAATCTTTTTCACTAGTCTTACTTATGCTTGCAAGATTCTTATCGGCATCGTGTTGACTGGAAATTGACTGATCAATGTGTTTTACGGAAGTGTTTTGTGTTAAGCATGGTAGAGATGAAACTAAAAATAAACATTATGTTTTGTAGATATATATTTACGTTTATGTAAAAATGTAACATACCATCACAGCCATAAGATATATCTGCAGCAACGGTAAAATCACCAAATTCATCTTCTTCATCATCTAATGTTGCAAGCATTGGTGGCGGTGAACTGCTTAATAATGGTGGTATTATATTAGACATCCTAGAATATCAATAAAGATATTTAGTTTTTACAGGTTAGTGTTTTATACAAGGATACAGCTGTAGAAGTAAACTTTCAACACCATCTTGCAATCATAAAAGTAAAAGCAATAAAACGTTAATTTTTAATTAACACATTATTTTTCCAAACAAAAAGATCTAAAGATACTAAGAACTAACGTAAAAATAATGTCACCTTCAGTTTACTGATTTTTTTTACCTGAAGAATAATATTGACACGTACTTGTTAGATAAAAATCTGCAGCACCCTATATTATTGTAGAACGTATTATTTTTTTAATCTATCCCCGCTGAAATATAACAGTTTAATATCGGTTATGCGCCTAATCTAATAGTTCATATTATAAATTAATTTAAGTATTATCCTACTCGCAGCAAAACATTTCAACTGACAACCATATTTAATTGTTTTTAACCAAAAATAAAATAATTTTAGACAGTCTAGTGATTTTGACCGATTTGACGGATTCGACCGAGATTCGACACTCGACAACTGTCGACATTGTGAGCCGGCATTGCCAACAACTAAAAGAGAAATTCCCTACATAGTTAAAGTTTTTTTTCAATAATTTTAGGCACAACCTTTTTAAAGGGTACGTTCGGTTTTCTGTTTAAGGTGCTTTTCCTGCTCGGGAGAATTGGAGAATTGGAGATTTGGGGATTGCTGTTATTGGCTGTCGCGAGTCACATGACAACTTCCCCTCATTTAGTGGGATGCAGAATCTCGATATCCACAAAGTTGGTTCAAGTTCAACTTTTTCTTGGGTATTGGGAACTGCACATGCGCAAAACGGCAAAACTATCAACTGTTTGCGAGCGTTCTAGGAATCATCGCACGTGGTGTTATTATTTATTATTATTATTATTATTCCCAGCTGTACCATACGCTTCATGCAATGCTTAATACGGTCGATTGGTTTTACAAGTGGTTGTAAATTTAAAATTTCACTTCCACAACAACCGACTGTTATGGTCCTTACTTATACTTTTTTTAAATAGGTTTGTGATTAAAAAGATCGTTGAAGTGGTTTTTTACTTAATACATATTTATATTTATTTCTGATGATTTTTCTATTTTTATTTTTTGCTGTTTTGTCTCCATAACAACAAACATGTTGCAAATATAATATTTGAGGTTAAGTAAATTCTGACTTTTGATAATTCTCAAATATCTAAATACCTAAATACCCAGAGCAGTAAAACGGTAGAATCTAGAATATTTCCCAAGGTCACGTTAACTTTTTACCCTCTCCCTTTTCATCAATTCTCCAATTCTTCCGAGCAGTAGAAGCACCTTTAGGAGTTGGAGCGTTGCGAGTGAAGCTAATGATCACGTGGTACAGAGAGTAAACAGAGCTTCTCGGAATAAAAGAACGAAACGGTGCATGATCTGGAGTCATAGAACGTAAACAAATAAAGTTGTAGACGTAACCTCAACAATAATCTTAATTAATTTAAATTTCAATTAGACTGTTGTGGTACAAGACTAAAGTAGGTATATTTGTTTAATTAACACAGTTGTAACAATTGAGAATTGAGGTTATAAAAAGTAGTTTGTTTTCTGTTTCTTCTGGGCAAGGTTGCCAAATTAAAGTAAAATTTGTTCGTATATTAATTTATACATGTTTTTCTCACATTTGTCTACAAACTTATTACTCAAATGAATTCGGGTGTCTGGAATTTTCAAAACTATTGTAAAGAAATTAAACAACATTAAAAAAGTGAGGGAGATTTTGTGTTGGATATTTGCAAATTTGGCAACTTCGCTTGTGCTTCCATAAACTCCTAACGCACAACCTTTTCAGTCGGTGCATTAAGAGCATTTGTAAAAGCCATTCGGTTTTTGCAATTGAGTTAATAGAAGGTACGTTCGTTTATGTTGTTCTTTAAACTCGGAGCAGACTCTGTGTGCTCCGCTCGTTTTGTAAGAGCCGTTTGTTTTTTGCAATCGAGTTAACAGAGTGCGCTATTGTAGCGTTCAGTTTTTACAGGACAGAGTGAAAGGTACAAACTCTCCCCTTTTCTCTTATCTATGTCTTACCACAGATTAAATAAAAGTCAGATGTTGCACCTCAACAAATTTGTAGATTCTATTGCTCTCTCTTTTCAAGCAACTCCCAGAGCTTGCGATTTTGACATGTACTGCGCAAGCAACAAAGCGTGGTATGCACTTTTCATAAAACGCGCGTAATAGAGTAGGCGTGGTAAACTCCCAGAGCTGCAAATGTAAATGCGCAGAGACAAAAAAATGGGAACATTGGTGGTATAGGGAATGAAATATCTGACTTTTATTTAATCTGTGGTTTTACCTTAGTGTTTTACAACGAGCGGTGCAGTCTGAGTTTAAAGAACAACATAATCTAACCTGTGTATTTTTGTATTTTAATTTGTGACTTGTGAGTATAAGATACATTAAGAAATTATTAATAAGAGCACTAAAATCTAGAAAAAAGAAATTAAAGCAATGTGTACAACTTCTAATCTGAAGGATATTATCATAAGTACAACTGAACCTCTCATTATAAAAAATGCTCTTCGATGGGAATTATTGAAATGGGATTTAGATAAATGGGTTGCAGTTTTGAATAATGAAGAGTTGATCTTTCGTCGAGGAAAGAATGGTTTTACAAAGGTGAATAAGTATGCTACTCAGAATGACTTTTCTTTCTTTAGATCGTTTGATATACACATAATAAGGTTAATATTCAAATGCATTGTTTTGTTTTTGTTGTAGAATCCTCAGTTTGAAAATACCACTGACACGATTAGATTAAGCTTTACAGAGTTCTTAAATTATCAGAAAAGTAATCCCAGTGAATGGTTATATTTTGATTACAAATATCTAAAAGAATGGCTTTTAAACATTTCAGAACTTCAGAAGGTAAAATGTGTTAATATTGTATGAAATAAACTTGATGAGTTAATATTTTAGAACATTGATTGGAGTAATTTTGGTTTTCCAGAATTGAACTTTGAAGATAGCACAATTTGGATTGGTTCTGAAGGTGCACATACACCATGTCATATGGATACATATGGATGTAACTTAATTGCACAAATTTATGGAAAGTAAGATTTTTATAGCTATACAGGTGTCAAACTGTAATAAATACAATAAAACACACACTATTTCACTATCTTGTTATAAACATGGAATTCCATAAAGTAACATAACAGTGAAGAAAGTAAATAATACGGGACTTCCCTGAAATGAATGAAGTATTAATGCAACAGATTCCTGAGTCAAAATTAAATCTAGTTTCGATACAGGGTATCTCACAAATAGTTATGCAAAGAAAATCTAAGAGCTTATCCAGGGGCTGAAAAAGTAAAAAATAGTTTTAAAAACCTTTTTCTACAAAAAGTTACTGCAGTTTTTATTACCGGCTAGAAAAATTGCCAACTGTAAAGTGCTCTTAAGAAACTCCCACCAGTGACAGGTACAGTATTTAACTTTGACAGCCTGTATCTAGAAAGCTGTGCATTTTAGGATATAAGTTTATGGACGATTAGACTTATTTTTGACGAGGGAATCTGCTATGTAAGTATCTTCATTTGTCAGGAAAACCCTGTGTAATGTGCTATAGTTTTCAACACCTTATTTACCATATTTACAGAAAACAATGGCTCCTATTTCCTCCACAGGAAGATTTACAGCCTACTAGAATTCCATACGAAGAATCAAGTATATATTCTAAGATGAACTTTTTTACACCAAATCTTGAGGATTTCAAAGGTGATTAAGAATCGAGCAATGTGCATGGCCTTTTCAATATAATGTAGGCAGTCTGGAAAGTAATGGGACAACGTTCAAGGGTCAAAATGAAGGCCTTCCTTTTTTTTGTTATAATTCAAAAACCTCAGACTTTTAATTTTTTAATTAAGGAACTTTAGTTATTGCAAGCGTTGTCCTATTGTTACATTACTTTCTCGGTATCTTCAAAATACGTTTAAGACTTCAAATGCCCTTTTTCAAGAACGATGCATTTTAGCAAATTAAATCAAGTATACCTATTTGGTATAAAATTGAATTGTGCATCCAACTCCATGTTCAGAAATCCCAATAAATAGCACCAAAAAAATTGAGCAAAAGCTACTTACTGAAATAGCATAGATTTTCGAAAAGACATGGGGTCGGTTTTTGCTCTCATCATTAAACTTAAACATTCTCTAATTATCATGGCAACTGATTTTGTCCTTTTTCTTCTTGTTAAGATCAGATAAAGTTATACTTTTTTAGATTTTTAAAGAAGCTTTATTAGTTAGTGAAAGGACAGAAAAAATCAGGCCATAATCTTTTGTGACGTGATTCACAATAAAAGTTTTACTTGTCCTAGGCATAAAAGTTGGTTACTTTTACTCCTAGAAGAAAAACTAAATGCACTCATGTGCCAACTTTAATCTTCTTATTTATGTTTATAATTAATCTAAATAAGTTACTTGTTTGATTTTCAATCTAATAAACAAAGTTATCTGTGTACTGCAATTTGCTTTCTACTTATAGTAGCTGTAGGTCACGCAGGGTTGATTGTTTCAGTTGTGTTAGATGTTTCAAGTCAAGGCTAAGCTAATTCTTAAATTATTGTAGTACAACATGCGGTTATGTACAGAAGTTCTCAAACATGATGCCCAGTTAATCCAACTCTGAAACTATACTACTTTTGTTCATGCAATTTAACGTAGGTCGGTTTCTTTAATGCCCCTCTACTACCCTTTAAAAGGAAAAAAAGAAGTTAACAATCACCCAGAAAATTCTGAATCTACGCTAGTATTCATTAGTTTTTATTTCCATGGTTTTACTAAAAATCCAATCTTTTTATGCCTGAATCTAGATGGCTGAAATATTGCCCAAACTGTTTAGAATTAATTAAGTAACCAGGAGAATCAAAATTCAAATTAAATTTATTTTATACATGCCTGACAACGATCTAAAATCTCAAAGGCTCATAACCTTATTTTTTTTAAATAACACCTTATTTTTACAGATTTAACTGTACTCTTTGTTGACCTTTATTAGGAAAAAAAGGTCTTAAAAATAATTGTCAACAAATAGGGGACTAGTGTATTGAATTCAGAATTTTACTTAGAATCTAAACATGTAAAAATATACCAGGTCATATTTAAAATAAGGAGGTTAATTCCAATTCTGGTGAAACCAGAAGTGACGTTAATACATCTAACATCCCAGAAAATTGAATTTAGTAACTATAATGTATATTCCAAAAAAAATCAGCAGTCTGCACCTATGACCTTAGTCACCTGGTATGTACAATTGTAAATGTAAGTTTGCTGGAAGTTATTTGTAAACTTATTGTCTAAAACCACCTAGCATTATTTATAAATATTATAACAAAAGTATTCATAAAAACTTCACCGCCCCAAGAAATTAACCCATCACTATTGAAAATGTGATTTTCAACCAACTTTGCAAAAAGTCATAAAGTAAGGTAGAAAGGAACATTTATTTTAAAATGTTCAGGTAATAACTCAGAGCAAGTGATAATAGTAATGAGTTTGCTATCATGCATGCAATACAAAAATCACAAGACATTTGAACTTTCTCAGCTATAGATTCCAAAAATATGTATCGTAATAAATGATTAACCTTTGGTCTCCCCTATCTTAAGACATAATATACATTTTTTTTTATTGCAGACATAAAAAATTGCCATACTGTCATATTAAATCCAGGGGATGTTTTAATTTTGCCACATAGATGGTGGCATTATGTAGAAAACTTAGAATTAGCCATAAGTATTAATACTTGGATAAAACTAGTAAGTAGAAATGTAAAGGTGGCTGGCTACTGGCTGTTTCTATTGTTAAGAAATACATGCAATTATTCAACTACTAATAAATATACTGCCTGTTTATACCAGAATCATTTTTTCTTATCTATCTTTAAGTAACTTGCACAAACATAAGAATAAATCGTGATTTAAATTTTATTTATAGCCAATTGATCATGAAGAACGCATTGGAGAAGCAATTGTTAATTTATTAGTTTCACAAATGATTAAGAAGTTAAATCCAGAATTACAAAATAAATTCTTGAATCCAAGCAGTAATAATGGGCAGGTAAGTATTAACAAATCTCCCATGAGATCAAATTTATTCATTTTTGTTTACTTGTTTTAGGAATTATTTATTGAAGAAAACATAACGAAATCACTTTCGATTGTTCAAACATGCTTGGATATTTACAAAGAATCAGAACAGTCATCTAAACCAAATCTTCAAAGTGCATACTGTAAAGGATTATTACAAAGTCTATCAAACATCAAAGTACTGGAAGCTTTATCAGAGCAAGATTTTAAAACATTGATTGAAATACAAACAAAGAAGTTTCCTGTAAAGAATTCTGAATTGGATGAAGATAGTAATCAGCTTGTAAAAATTCTTGATACCATGTTACACGATGATGTTGTAAATTTAATAAAACAGAAGCTACTAAAGAATTATTATAAATAAAACAAACGAATTTTAAAAAATTTTTTATTTAAGAATTAGCTTTACAAATATTCAAGACACACATATACTTGAGAAATTGTAAAAATAATGTTTCAGAATACCATGATAAACAAAGAGTCATTTGTTAATTTATAAAGATGTGTGTAAGAAATTAACATAGGAATGCTTGCATTCTCTACAGTATTGGAATGTTTATTCTAATGTTAAGAAGTAAAAATAACAATGGAATGTGACAAACTCAAGCTAGTATTATGCCATAATGTCAATATTCAATTACGATATTTTTAAACTATTAATTACCAGACAATGGAATACCAGAAGTGATTAATTCCATAACTGTATTCAGTAGACAAGACAAAGCGAGAGAGAGAGAGAGAGAGAGAGACTGACCAATTGAACAGACTCGGCACAACTTCACTTCTGGTTGTCTGTTGTCTAGTAATTATATAAAGAAATATAAAAATAATAATCAGTGTAGGTAGAGATTTCTTACAAAATATTTGAATAAATAATAAAATTTTGACCATGTTCCCAAAGAGTTATCAAAAAACGAAGATACCACATGGTTTTTAGTTTTTGATGTAAATCCAAATCTAAAGTCAAAATTTCAAAATTTGACAAGAAATGCGGACAGACTTCACAAATTCAGTAACGACTCCTTCGGAGTTCGTTGAAAAGTTGCCAGATGTCACACATCATAGAACTGAGAATAGAGATACAAGTCTGACTAATAGTAATTGTCAGGATAAAGTGAAGACATGCTTTATGACTAGGGCCTGGAATTATATGCAGTTGCATGTTTTATTTGCAGGTATGCAGCTGCATGTTAAGATATCTTGACTGATCATGTGAAATCTTACAATTCTACTAAGTTTTATAGTGCATATAAATGCATAATTATATGAGGGGTTACCACAGATAATACAATGCTTTGCATTAGGGACGGGTTTTTATTTTTGCAGCTAAAATTAGTAGGTTTATCAGTGCATATTTTCAGCAAACGTCAAGGAAGATGATGTATATTTCTCAAGTCTTAAAGAGCATATATGCAGCATATTTTAAAGGTTTTTAGTGCATATAATTCCGGGCCCTATTTATGACAAAATTGAAATAAAGGACAAAAGTATGTTATTCCTTTAATACCGGACATGTTTGTTTCCTTTATAATTATAAAAATTTGCTAGGGTACTGAATATGGATGTAACATTACTTATGAGATATTTAATACAATGGACTTGTTGCGCGTCAGATATATAAATATTGTTATAAGTTGTGTATTTTAAATTAAATAAGGACTACTTTTTTATATTTATAAAAGCATCTTTTTGTTTTCACTTTTAAATAGCATTAAATAAAAGATTGTAATTAAACTTAAGAGGTGCATTCAAAAACTCCAATCAGATTATTGCCAGGTTGTTAATTGCTTTTATATCAACTTGTGGGAAATTACCCAAATGCACTTTAATAACAAAAAAACAATTTACACTTTATTTACTTTCACATGCATGTAAAATTAGAAATTGTAAAATGAACCCATTATAATAGATTTGCATTTTTACATATCTAGTTAGCACAGAAATTCTTCAGATTATTTATTTTATTAGTTTTCATTTGGATAAATTATAACTAAGTTATTGCTGCAAAATCAAAACGGCATCTTGGAAATCTATCGTTCTGCATTCTTTAAGGAAAATACAGAATCCAAGGCCAATAACCACACATCATTTTTTGAAGATAACCAAATAGCAACGATATAGGTATACTTTTTGTTAAAAGAAATAATTTTTCTAACGTATAATTTAGAAAGATCATAACTCATAAGCTTAACCAAAATTTAATCTCCATATCATAAATTATTGTCACCCCAGATTCTGCAATTGAGCCATTTTTTTATGTGATCTATTTTTATAACTTAAACTATAAATTTCGGCAAGTGTATCCTCACTCTACCCTTACATTTAACTGTCATAATTGTATCATCGATACTGAGAGACTTAAAATTCCTAGTTTGGTGATGAACAAATTTTTCCTTTATGTTTTTGTAGTATCTTTAAAAATAAAGGAGTCAGGATGAAGCTAATGAAATTGCAACCATCCTGTTATGCATAGAGAAATTGGAATTTTTGTCATAACCGTTTTTCATCAAATTATTAACACAAAATCGAACATTATCTAAACGCATGGAGTATAGTTTCCTGCTTTTTAACACCATCCCGTTGCAGTAAAACCAAAATAATGGAACAAGGAGAATAAAGATAATCTTCCTGCATGCTGATGCATTTATTAATTGTATTGGTTGTCAAAGTGACACCAGTAATTCTGAGGGTTAGCTTACTGTGTTATGAATTTAAAGGCATGTTGTTGTTCAAACTAAAAATTCTAGCTTTACAAGAATAGCCATTTTCCTGTCAATTATATCAATTATAATGAGAGTTTCACCTTAGATATTATTTAAATTAATATCGGTGCTATTAACATACTTATTTATTGTAATTTGTTAATGCTGATCTAACAAACCAAATCATTTGTGCTCACCCAGTTGTAGAATACTAGAACAACTAATGCATTTGTGTTATAGAAACTATTTTACAAGATCTGTTGCCTCTTTTTGTTCTTTTATTTTTTTGAGATTGTAATGTAGAAAGTTTCAGTTATTTGCAGTGTGCTGAAAGCTTATTCTATATGATCCACTCAATGCTATTCATACATGCTGCTTTTAAGTTAGCCAACGAACATAATCTAATTTAATCTGTGCCATAGTAAAATAGCTACAAATTTGTTTAATATAATTAAATAAAATCTAAGATATCCAAATACAAAATCAAAATTCCATGAAATTTCCAAATTAGATACTAAAAACAATGCAAACCTTTCATTTGAGACCCAGAAAAACCTATGACCCACCATAATAATGAATTATATATTTATTACATTATAAAATAATACAGGGTGTTTCATAATTCCATAGCGCAACTTTAGGTATGGATTCTAAAGTCAAGAATAAGAAGGAAACTCTGATAATTTCTTTTCTTAGAACATTTTACTTGAGGTCAAAAGTTTTGCTAAAAAGACAATTTGTTTTAGTAACTCCCTCACACAGTACATGCCACAAATGAAATCTCTCCATTATTTTACACAGAAATACACTTGAACCTCTAATGGTTTTTGGCACTCTTACAAAAACAACTGAAACGGTAAAAGTCTTTCCTTCATACACAATTTATCTACTGGTTTTATATTTCAGATATTTTTTCTACAGATTGAAATGGTCCCTTCATCTCCTACAAACTGCCTTTAGAGCAAAACCAGTTTCTATCAATTAAGCATAAAAAAGCCTTAAAAAATAGCGCACACACACTAAATTTTGTTACTGTAGTACAAACTATTAAGAGGATTATTAAAAATCAAATTGTTTTTCAGCAAAATTTAGTGGGGCAGTGTTGTAAGAAAAAAAATTCTTTTCTTATTTCTGATCCTAGAATATGTACCTACTTACCTCAAGCTGTGTAGTGGAATTATGGAATGTTCTGCATTATTACAAAATTTACTGCTAGATTTCCACCATACATATGCAATACCATTTTAAGTGTGTTGCTTATACAAAATGTTGTTTTAGTGTTTCTATCAGTTTGTTGCATTATAATGGGTGTAGCAAACGTATCAAAATCAAATAGTAACCCATGAACATTTGTCAAGTCTCCATATACACAGAGGTCCAAATGTAATGGATAAATTAATTTTTTATGTTAATAAGCGTGCAAATGAAAAATCCTGAAACATTTCATTGAGATGTGCTACAGTGCATTTAATTGTAACTGCACATTACACTATTTTAGCGTCAGAAAATGTTATTTTAAATTTAAAAATTGACGTGTTTCAAGATTTTTCGTTTACACGTTTATTAACACAAAAAATTAATTTATCCGTTACATTTGGACCTCAGTGTATAATCTGAAATTTAATTTCTAAAGTATTATTTTGTAAAATTCTGTATTTAAGTTGAATTTCAATTTTATATGGTAATATAAACAATGTTTACACGAGAGGAAAAGGCATTTTACATTTTATAGAAGAATCAGTATATGGACCGAATAGTTACACTTGATGTGGAAACTTATGAAACACTCATTAGACTATCACACAAAGTAAAATAACATAAATTTTCATACAACACTCCAATAGCTAATCACAGACTAAAAAATAATAAAACTTTAAAAACACTTCAAATTATTTAAACTAGATAATTAGGTATAAGAATTTACATAATTACTATAGATATAACCAACATCTACTAGAGGTAACAGATCTGGTGCCTGTAGTGGGGCAGGACTTCGCTAATAGTCATTGAATACGCAATTTGTAGACTTGTGTTAGTATCCATTGATATATGAAAATAGGCGGGCTTGTAATTAAATTAATCGAGAATTAGAGTGATTTCAGTTTTTTGCTTTTTGCAATGAAAAATCATTAATTTTTTTATACCTTTAGTAGATGTTGAAGTAACACGTATTCAACAAAGCAATGTTAAGTGTTTCACAGATTGTTACGTGTTTCTTTCAACGTAAGTTGTAATTTGTACCATATCTCTGTAATCTGTCAAATTGAATATATTCTGTTTGTGTTAACTTTGTTAAAGATTATTACTTCAGCATTTTAATTTTTAACATCTATTTATAAAAAATGAATTCTAAACTTTGTCCTTTTTTTGTGTTACTATTTACAATGTACTTTTCAATTCCATGTTTTCTGTTGATCACATGTTACATAGCCACACAAAACAAAATTAAATTAAACATTAAAGGAACTATAGTTTACATTAACAAAATCAATATTTATACAATTACTATACATAAATAATGATTCTGATATTTCCCATAATTTGTACAATGGTAGTTATTTTATTCAATGTTTCCATTTGTTAAACATAGGTATGATAAAATATAAAGTGGTATAAATACATACAGTATATTCCATGGATCATTCTGGTAATAGATTAAAAACTTTTTCATGTTAAAAGTACATTGGGCCAAGTTAAGCAAATGTGTGTAAAGAAAAGGAGAATGGTGCAAATATCTTGCTGGTCTTCAGCTTTTTTTGCACATATTCATAGTAGTCCAGTTACCAGAGACGATAAACACAAAAACCTGACAGTAAAACCTATCCAACAACAGTTTCGTTTGAGAAATTTCTAGCCGAAAGAAAGCAGAATTGAAATCAAACAAACAATCTAGCATAATTCTAGACAAAAAAAGTATAATGTGAAACGCGCTTTAAAGCTTTTTTTTGTATCTCTAGCTGTTTTTGAGTAAATTAAATTATAAGATTATGCATTTGTACCTTCGGATTTTTATGCAATACTTACTTATGTACTCATGAATACTCTGACGGGTACTGGTGCTACACTACTTACAAGATCATATTTTAAAAGGAAATGTAAAAGAAGAGTGTTGTGTTTTCTAATATTCTACACTAATCCTATACCAGAAAGGTTAATTGGAATATTCATCAAGTCTTTACAATTACTAAAGAAATTGTGTTGTGAACAAGAACAACACCATTGTACAAATCTTGATCTATTTTACCTTATGTACATATAATTTACAATTTATCTTAATTGAAACAATATAAATAATTGCATGGGCTTTGTTTATAAAACACCCATGTGACAATATTTTGTAATGAATTTACAAGTACAATGTGATCAACAAAAACAAAAAGAGTAGGCCGGAGTAGGCAATGCTAGATTATAATGTAGAATTGTTAAGAGATTTAACAGTCATGATTTGACATACAAGTGAGACAAAGTAAATAAAATTCCAACCAAGTTCAAAAGACTGAAATAAATAAAATTAAATAATAATTCTAACTTATTTATAATTATAAATTAAAATATTGTTACTTTTTCAGGCTTCGGCAGCCATTTTGACCATGTTCCCAAGGTGATATCAAAAAACTAAAACTACACCTTTGTCTTATTTTTTGATGTAGAATACGATTCTAAAGTAAAAAAAATTTTGAAAATTTTCCAATTTTCGGCCGCCATTTTGACCATGTTTCCGAAGAGTTATCAAAAACAAAAATACCACGTAGTCTTTAGTTTTTGATGTAGAATCCAAATCTGAAGTCAAAATTTCAAAATTTGACAAAAAATGCAGACAGACAGACTTCACAAATTCAGTAACGACTTCTTCAGAGTTCGTTGAAAATTATAAAATGAAAACAAATTTTTAATCTCAATCACTTGACAGTTTTACATTATTTACAACCTAGTCAACCAAGATTTAGTTGATTACCATTTATACCAATCTAAGGGTTAATTATATGGCCTACTCAATTTCGTTTTTAAATGATCATAACGGTATAACAATATTGAAGAGAAGAAAGAAACCTTAGCAGCTATTAATAATTATTACAAGTCTTTTCTTTACAAGTCTTTTATGGAAAAAGAAACATAAAAGTTACGTAATTATTTATAAAAAGCATGGTATTGTTTGACAAGACATAAATTACACGAGTCAAACAAATTGGTTTTTTATAGAGTATTATGGTGTAAAACTTTATCTGATTTCATTTCATCTCCAGTCTCATAAAATTTACTCTAAATCACTATTTGTTATTCTTGTTTCCTTCATTACTATCAACAATTCGTTACATAACTATTATTCAACTAATCAAGTTTGATGGTAAAATTTAAAAACATAGTTGATCAAATTGCATACTCGCTTTACAAGACATTTATGTACAAAAAATGTCATTTGACAATGACGTTAGTTTTCAGATTTCTAATATAAAATGTCAGATAATGCACTTCATACATCAAAGATGTAAGCTTAATATCTATTTCACGTAAAGAGATACATGTGTCACTCGTGTGATCCAGATGCTTCAAATCAATAAATGGCCCAAGTGAAAACTTTCTACACGTCCTATTTTAGCGACGGTAGATTGACAGACAAACAATAAACTGAAAACAATTTTTAAAAAGTGCATATAAATTCATTTTAGAATTAACTTTTATTAATCTTACTACTTACTTTAAAACTAGTAAATGGAAAATTGTTTAATTATAATTCTTCAAAGAACTGTTTTTGTTGTTTAAATGTAAACAAATGTCAATTTGAAAATTCAAATACGTTTTGACATTTTCGAAACATAGCTCAAATTTACGTGCAATCACGTCTACTGTTTCTAGTGTTATCCTTGCTATACATCTTCTACTTAAATGGGATGCTTACGGTTCAATACATATTTCTATTTTCAACATACATTTCAAATAATTGTCTTTGATTAAAAATAAATCTGTGGCACATGTATCTCTTTACGTGAAATAGATATTAAACACAGAGAATTAGATTGTATTAAGAATCTTGTGTAAATTCAATTTCTATTGATTTGTTTTTATTACTATCAGCATTGTGTGAATGGGGTATAGTTATATAACGAAATATTTTAAAACCCTTCCAAACATCATTCCAACAATTACGAAAAAAAACTGACATTTCATAAAGCTAAAAAGTTATGAGAAATCTGACTTTTCAAAACGAAATTGGGTAAAATAATAATATTTATATTTTTGTTCTTTTATTATAAAATTCAGAAAGCTCTTCTATAAGATTTCTTAATTATTGTACAGTGAATTTCAAATAAATAAAAAATAACACTTATTTCAGTGAATTGATTTGGACTTAATGTTGTTATGCAGCTTACTTCATAATTCAGTTTCACTAGTTGTAGTGCAATTTACATATCCAAAAATTAGATGTCCCAGCTTTCTCAGCTGCAATAGTACATTGAGGCCACCGCTAAAAGTTAATCTTAATTTCTAATAAAATATTTAGATATTTGTCATTCATGTATAGTATCAATCACACAAAAATTAAGGTTCTTATATGACCTCGTGTGGTTTTAATTACAAGGCATACTGAACTTTATAATAGAAAAACAATAAAACAATGTTACAGTCATCAATTTAATAGTCAACTTTAAAAAATATCAAAGAGATACCCAGAACCAATAAAGAATAAGAGATTCAGAAAATCAGAATGTAACAAGTAAAATACCCTATTCTAATAAATTCATAGTATAGATTAAATTAAAACAGAGTTAAATATTGTGTTAATACTTCCACCATTTAAAGTAAACACACATGCTAATATCTTTTTTACATACATATCTTTCAACTTAATATCTAAAATACAATAAATATAATAATTTCACTAATAACCACACGTGGGTTTGTTTCAGTGGCAACAGGGTCGGACGCACATTATAACATTAAAATATTCTTAATTTGCTAATTAACAAAAAGTCCATACAGATGAAGTTGGTTTCTCATGACATTCATGGAAAGTAGGTGTCATCAAATCAAGTAAATTGACAAGTGTAATCTAAACCTCCACGCTAACTTATCTGATTTAGTGTACCAAACTCAACAAATAATAAATGTATATTGTATTTGTGTAGGAAATACAATTCCAATTTAAATCAAGTAACAAAACTATAAAACATCTGAAAAATAAGCTTTTGTACAATTTTGTTTAATTAGAAATATTAATAAAATGCTATTAAAAGTGCTCATTAAAATAATAAATAACAAGTTTCACAACGATAACACTTACATCCTAGTGATTATTAGAGTTATCTAGCAGCCAGTGTAATAAGTCTGACCCTGTTGCTGCAGAAACGATCTGGTGTCTGGTAGTAACTGAACTATTTATCAACTTTTAGTTCTAGATTACTCTTTACTGCATTTTGCTTTAAGTCTTAATACATTGTGACATACTACCTGCTGAGCGTTAAAGTAATAATAATAATAATAATAACAACAATAAAGAAAAAACAATAAAATATTTATCTAATTAAAATGTTTTGTAAATTAATTCAAATTGTGAGATTCTCAAGGCCTTTAATTAATTTTAAAAAAAAAACAAATTCTAACTATTTCACCTTTTCAAAACAAATGCTTGTATATCCATTGGACACATGGAAATAACACTTCGAATATCAACTCCTTCTTTTATATGTAGAAATGAAAGTGAAGATTTATTAAGTTTCACTTGTTCCTCCAGAGGTGGTAAGATAGCACTTATGTTTATCTATAAAATAAAATTTAAAAGGGAATTAATAAAAATACTTGAAAGATTCTGCATCAATATAGGAATAAATAGAACTCCATTTAATTACATACACTCCTCTATCTTTATCAACAGTCTTTCCTGACTTGTCCAAGTTTCCCCTGTTTCCAGGAGAGGTCAAACTCTAATTCTTACAGTTATTTTTATTCCCAGTAAGCCGAGTGTTTGCAATACAACAGTTTCAGAAGTACAAAAATATCTCCTTTAAAGGACTGTATACATAACTGGTAAAGATTTGTAATTTTTTTGTTAATAAATAATCAAGATACACACATGTAAAAATGGGCTGCATGGTAATTATTTATTTATTTAATGGGTAACACCATTAACAAAAAAAATTTTACATTATGTTGTAAACAGTGATGTATAGCTAAAAAAAATAGTGTGGGACTGCTGATTGTCATATTACACATTTATTACATAAAAATAATTAGATTTTTGAAAGAATATTTAATATTTATTGGTAACTAGCGGAACGCTGTTCCCCCGCGTTCACCCTCCAATACACCACTGGTTGTAAAGTACACATTATTTTGACTTGTGTATCAATTTAGTCTATTCCTCCTACAGTCTGTAATAAATTTACATAGTAACTGCAATATTAAACAAATTACAAGGTTTTATAAAATTTACCTTGTTAACAAGATACAACCCTGAATTAAATTTATTCTCAAATGTTCAAAAGAAATAGTCCAACACAATTTTATGGCCATTATTTGTTATTCTTGATAATGGCAAATTTAGCCCATAATTTTTTCTGCAAGAATTAGGCTCAAATGTTACTTGCCATCTTGCTCTCCTAGAGGGAACATGAATGCCAATTTGGTGCAGCAAGTTTACTTTGTAAAATGGAGACCACGTCACAGAATTAAATTCCAATCTTGATCGAACCAAATATGTATACACAGATCTCAAAGCACTGATGTTATCTATATCTTATAAATCCTAACATTTTCAAAGCATTATTAGTAACATCGTCAATGTGAAGATTAAAATCCAGTTTTGTATCCATTATAACTCCAGAGCTAGCATTTTCCAGTGGCCACTCATGTATTTTATTAGAATGACATGACTTTACATTTATTTACATTAAATGCCAATTTGTTCCTGGCACACCACAAACTTAATTCGTCAAGATCTTCTCTCTCGTAGGTTAACATACACAATGTGCGCTGTTCGTAACTACCGTTGCTAAGAGAGTTGTTTTGTTTGTAATCAACATTTGAATCTTGTGTCTCATGACGTCATCACTAAACACGTCTATAACAGATAAAAAAGATGCAGGGGTGTGTAGATGAAAAAGCTGCACATTTTATTGTAAAACTACGCTTTTATGTAGTTATCATTGGAAAGAACTTTTCTATCCAATAAATCAAAAAACAATATACTGTTCCATTTAAAAAAAATGATTTGCACCTAGCTGAACTGTAAGTGAAACAAATGTTTTGATATATTTTTATAGAATAAACAACACTATTAAAAAAATTGCTCTTATCTCGAAAACGGTTGAGTTGTGGATTCATGTTCATTAAGACTATTTTACTCACTTTTGGTCATATTATATGCCCCTTAAGGTGCTTTTACTGCTTGGGAGAATTGGAGATTTGGGGATTGCTGTTATTGGCTGTCGCAAGTCACATGACAACTTCCTCTCATTTAGTGGGATGCAGAATCTTAATATCCACAAAGTTGGTTCAAGTTCAACTTTTTCTTGGGTATTGGGAACCGCACACGCGCAAAACGGCAAAACTATCAGCTGTTTGCGAGCGTCCGAGCCATCATCGCACGTGGTGTTGTTATTTATTATTATTATAATTCCCAGCTGTACCGTACACTTCATGCAATGCTTAATACGGTCGATTGATTTTACAAGTGGTTGTAAATTTAAAATTTCAGTTCCACAACAACCGACTGTTATGGCCCTTACTTATACTTTTTTTAAATAGGTTTGTGATTAAAAAGATCATTGCAGTGGTTTTTTACTTAATACATATTTATATTTATTTCTGATGATTATCTATAAATTATCTTGGTATTTCTACAGATACATATTCTTTTTATTTACATTTAAAGAAATATATTTTATAAACAAGATTTTTCTTATATAATGTAAATTAAGCTGTTAGCGTTGAAGTAGCACTTCGATTATGCAACGTTTAAATTTCAGTATTGTAGTCTGGAATAATGAGATTGCATCGAAAATATGTTGCTTAATCTTGACTGGCTTCTGTTTTTATTGCCCTCGCTATGAGCGACCACAGAACATCCGGGCGGCGGTGGACAAATGGTTGAAAATTTAAAATTTCACTTCCACAACCGACTGTTATGGTCCTTATACTTTTTTTAAATAGGTTTGTGATTAAAAAGATCATTGAAGTGGTTTTTTACTTAATACATATTTTATATTTATTTCTGATGATTTTTCCATTTTTATTTTTTGCTGTTTTGTATGTAATGCGTTATCTCCATAACAACAAAAATAGTAAATCCTCATTGGCACTCATGTTGCAACTATAATATTTGAGGTTAAGTAGATTCTGACTTTTGATAATTTTCAAATATCTAAATACCTAAATACCTAGAGCAGTAAAATGGTAGAATTTAAAACTAGGATATTTCCCAAGGTCACATTAACTTTTTACCCCCTCCCTTTTCGCCAATTCTCCAATTCTCCCGAGCAGTAAAAGCACCTTTAAATATTTGAACGTTTTTCTTAACACCCTGTGTATGTTTTTCCATTTATGTACCTAATTTAACATCTGTCAAAGTTAACCTCAAGATCTACAGTAAATTAATGTTTTCTCTCGCATTGTGTAAATGATTACAAACAATTATGTTCAATACAAGTGTGATGTCACACCACATTTCAGGCGCTCGGCCTCGCGCCTAGAATGTGGGATGACAACGCACAAAGTATACTATTACATGGGGCATTTTAAAACAACCCTGAAAAACTTACAGGGTAGATTCCTCATGACAAGACAAAGATCTTTTGTTAATGGTGCTTTACTGAATTCCAGTTCGTTTAGAAATTATTGATATAGCGTGTTCTACTTACAAGTGGCACTTTTCAATTGGCCTGTGTAATAAAAATGAGCAGTTTTATAAAACACATGTTTTAAAATAAAGAAAGTTACCAAATCTAAGTAAATATATTCTGTTTAAAATTTATCAGAGTAATTCTAAACACCCCAGAAATTCTGAGGAGATATCACAATCTTATATCACCGTAATTACTAATTAGCGTTCAATGAGGAACCTATAAATATTGCAATATATGGGGTGTTCCATTTGAAGGAATCTGACTGGCCTGTCATGTTATTATGGAATGTACTGTTTAATTGCAAAGAATCTTAAAAATTACTATCAAAATATACACACTTACAATAGTAAATCAGCATGTCTCAACATGCTCCTGACAAGAAATAAAAATAATTTTGAATATGTTGAATTTGTTTCGTACTTTATGAGCACAATGTATAAAATTTCATTTGCTTATTTGGACTTTTTATCATTTGCACTACTGAAATCCTCATTTATTAGACCAGACAATAAAGCAAATTTACAGTCCTCATAAACCTACCTTTCCATCACTCAAAGGAAATTGTTGTAATAAAATTCTATCAGCAAAACAAAGATCCAAATGTTGACGTTGAAGTACTACACCAATATAATTCTTTTCATCAATTGTTAATCCAGTTCGTAAGCTGGGCAGAGTAAAATCTACTCCAAAATCAGTTGTAACAGGTGAATATGCTGGCAACATTCCCAAATCATCATCATCTGTTCTTAACATAAGGACTAAAGGATTTAAAAGAGTTTGAGATGCTACATGTGCTGATAGTGTCGGGAAACCAGATGGATGGTCATCAGATGTCGTCTTAAAGAAAGGTTATTTTACACATTATATCAGATTTAAATAAAAATAAGATATATTACCTCGCATCTGTGCGTTTTTCTTTCTAATAAAACTCTAAAAATATGTCTTGTAGGATGATTATCAGTAACACCTTGTCCTAAGCCAAGGTGATCGTCTTGGTTTAATTTTCGATCTAACATTATTTCAATTTGTCCTTCTCGAAGTGATGCACATCCTAAAGGACTACCTGTCAGTACAGTAAGCCTCGTAGTTTTATCTTCTATATATGCCATAGTTGACATAGGATAATAATTAGCTTGCAAAGGAAGTTTTGCAAAACGTACTCGACGAAGTATCTTGAAAAGATTGAACCAAATATAAAATTTTATACAATGTATACTATCAGTTTACCTGATATCCATTCAAATCAGTAAAATATTGATTTGTACTATTGATATTTGTAGATAATCTCATAGCAAGTTCAAAATTTGAAGACTTTTCAATATCGACTAGATTTTGTATTTGTAAACCTAAACCATCTGCGCCTAAAAAGAAATATTTATTGTATAGTAAGACTTAAAATTAATTCAAGAAGTAAAAAATGTTTTTTTTGGCATTTATCAAACGCATCCATTTTCAATCCATCACCACATATAAAACATAAGAGACAAAATAAACCAGTAAAAGAAAACAAAAAAAAAACAATTGCATTACATTTAATTACCTGGACTGTTAAATAGTGTGACAGTGTGTTGTACATACGGAAGCTGTACAATAACAGTTGATAATAAAGGTCCTTCAATTACTTTTACAATCGTACTCTCAATATGTAATGGTGTAGCATCACCATCTGGTAAAAATAAATATGCTCCACTTCTTTCTGCACCATATCTAGCACCATATCTAGCAAATTTGTTGCGTTTTTTAAATTAACTGTTTTTTTTTACAAGTAAAGTCATTCATGTCTGTGATCCAATTACTACAGTGTGAAAAACTGCTTGACAAATGGTAAACTTTGTTAATATTGATTTCTTGTTTGTCTTATTTGTCAAAATATCAAAAAATCTTATTAGGAGAAGTTGTGGGGTGTACTTTATAACTGAGGTATATCTAACGTCAGAAGGAAGAGAAATATACTTAAAATTTGACTTATCTTAGCTACAGAGTAGTAAGACCAATAACTCTATAACTAATATGAATAACCATATGTTCCCTTAGAAAAAATGCTTCTCTAGTCATCAAGAATCTACCCTATCATTTTCTCAGTCATCAATCATTTATTGTTATTTTTCACATTGAAATACATATTTTCTTTAACTTAATTTTTCTTAAAAATATTAATTTTATATAAAATTTAAACTTTACTTATTATCATTATAATATAATTTTATTTTAGTAATTTTCTTTCTTTATAAATACACCATACATAGATTGCAATTATTCTTATGAATTTTAAATCATTAAATATTGTTCATCTGAATGCTCGTTCATTAATTCGCATTTTTATTGATTTCAAAATCTTTGTTTCGAAAAATGACTTGGACATCGTTACTGTAACGGAATCATGGATGACCTCTAATATTCCAGATGCTGCTGTCAGTATAGATAAATATAATATTGTACATTTGGATAGAGATGGGAGAGGAGGAGGTGTATTGATATACAGGGTGTTAGTGAACTAACAGTAGTCCGGGAAACTGGTGGTAGGGGACATCAATACAAACAGAAAAGTCTTATACAACCATGGTCAAATCTCAACGGTTTTCCCAGAAATGATTAATAAAGTTCCAGACTTTCGTACGTTATTATTCAATAACTAATGTAAATTCCACTTTAAGATTTGTTCAGAAGATTGGCCTCATCCAGCCTAATAAAAAAGTATTGTAAAATTTTTTGTAAATTTATTAGTTTAGCCACAAAAGAACAAAATGCATTACGAAAAATGCATGAATGAAATTACTAAGAGAATTGGCAACTCTGCATTAGTTGAAAAGGAAATTTCCCTTTCACACTTTCTCTTTCTTTAACCCTAGTCAAGCCAGACATTCTAGTAAATTGCGGGTGGTTTGTTCCTTTTACCGTCAGCTATCTTCTTTTATCTTGGTCAAAGAAGTACACCCATCTTTGTTCTGCTTTTAAGCTTTAAGTGCACCCCCTAGAAAGTTTACATACAACGGTACTAGTTTAAACCAGAAAAAAGACAAATTATTTGTACAGGAAATACACTAAAATTCAAAACATCTGAATTTAGAGCAACAAACAAGCTTTTGCAACCGGCCATGTGATTGCAATCATTTCAGGTTTAGTTCTTTTAGTGCGCAATGGACGCTTATTACACCCTTACTATTACTTTTCTAACATCTTTTTGCAATGCTAATAATTTAGATAATCTTTAATCAAGGAATATCTTGACATACGAAGATGAGTGTAGGTATTCTTTAACAAATCCCCTTTTTCTAAAAACAACACGTACTCCTTAAAGTCAAAGAATTATTCAGACTTTCGATATTAGCACAAAATAAAATCATAAGCAATCCAAACAGCAATTAAGCTTGTATTGTTTTCCAATAGACATTTTTCGGTAATCACAATAATCCCCTTTTTGTCTAAGTATTTCAATTTACACTGTATTATTAATTGTGTAAAATTTTGTTGAATGATGGTTTCCAGCAAAGCCTAACATGAAACTAGCTACAAGTAACTTTTTTAATTTACTTTTTTTCAATTATTCCCTAAAAACCAGCATTAAACAAAAACCATATTTTATGTAAATTTACATTACAAGAGTCTAGTTTTAAACGATTTGTACAATACCGTTCTGTTGCTTAAAGAAGTAACAACCTACACCCCTTTTAAGCAGGTACAACAAACAGAAGATTATTTACGGTTTTATGACAAAGGATTCATTCCAGGTAAAACTTCTTAGGAAATTGAACTCAACTTTCTAGTGATTTATTAGGGAGTGTCTAAAATAAATTTGCAAAAGGCTATAATCAAGGTTTTAGTGCGACACCGTTGCCAGATAGTGCTAGCTGTTTTTCACATTTCCTCGAAAACGGAGCAAGATAGAAACAATTCTTACTAGAATTTTCTATTTCAAATGACTTTTCCTATTACCTGTTTCACGGAGTACTATTAGTTTACTAACACCCTGTATATCAAAGAAGTATTTAAATTTACACTTTGTCATTCTGAAATGCAAAATTATATAGAACAACTTTGGGTAAGCTTTTCTCTTAATAAAAAGACAGTTCTTCAGGATTACATTTCTTGAACAATTTGGAAAATATATTGATCGATTTTATACAGTCTTTTGTACAGGTGATTTTAACATTAACTATTTAGATAATAGTAACCTTTTAAATATTAATCTATTTTCAATTCTCAAATCTTTAGATTTAAAGCAAGTCAATGAGAATCTTACGTGTGTTACCCGCACCACTCCATCCTTGTTGGACTTAATTATAACGAATGATAACATGAAGATTATAAAGGCAGGAGTTATTGATTCAGTTGAATTTTCTGAACACCATGCTGTTTTTTGCAAAGCAGCAACTGAAATTACTAGTACATGTCCCATTTATAAAGCTTATCGTAATTTTAAGTATTTCAATTTCGATTTATTTGATAGTGATCTTCAAGCTATTCCTTGTAATAATATATTTCAACTGTCTAATGTGAATAGTAAATTATAATTTCTAAATGAAAACTTGATTGCCTTGTTAGATGTTCACGCTCCATTAAAAATAATGAAATTTACCGTGGATAACTGATACTATAAAACAAAGCTCTGCAGCGTTTTAAAGATTCTAAGAACACAGTACACTGGGATTATTACAAATTGTTACGCAATACGACTAACAGGGCAATCAAAGCAGAAAAGAAAGCCTGTCTTGAATATGTTGTTAAACATAAATCTTCCAAAACTGTATGGAATGAATTGAAAACTATGAATGTGTACTATCATAATAAACCTAATATTATTCCAGACCAGCTACAAAATGTTGATGAAATAAATAAGTATTTTATAAAAGCTACCAAAGATAATAAACCTGATTGTGGCGAACTTGTAAACTATTATTTGAGTAATATTAATAGTAATGTTAAGACAAAATTAAAAGTTTGTTGAAGAAGATGAAGTAATTGTTAGCAAAATAATTCATAACATAAACTCGAGAGCATATGGTGCTGATGAAATAAACATTGACCTTATCAAACGCTGTTGCCCTTTTTTGTTACCTCATCTCACCCACATAATAAACTTTTGCATAGTTCATAGTGTCTTCCCAAATAACTGGAAGGAGGCTATATTATACTTCCATTACCAAAAATCCATAATCCTCAGTCTTATAAGAATTTAAGGCCAATAAGTATACTGCCCGCACTGTCGAAGGTATTAGAAAACGTCATAGCCTCTCAACTACGTAAACACATTAATGAAAATAATATTTTACCATTAACTCAATCTGGTTTTCGGCCGGGGCACGGCTGTGCTTCCACATTAACTCATATAATTGATGATATAGCAAATGGAACAGATCAAAATAAGCTAACAGCATTAATTTTATTGGATTATTCTAAGGCCTTCGACATGCTAAGGCATTCGATATTAATTGCTGAATTAAAATTTATTGGTCTTGAGGAATCTGCAGTCACTCTATTAAGTGAATACTTAAAAGATAAAAGGCAAAAAGTTCTTCTAAATGGTTCATAATCCACTCAATTAACTCTCCCTAAGGGTGTGCCGCAAGGTTCTATACTAGGTCCCTTGTTGTATACCATATACACTGCCAACTTCTTTTCTGCTATACAATACTGTAACTTTCATTTATACGCAGACGACACACAGTTATATTATTCATTTCATTACAATGACCTTGAAGTGGCACAAGAGTGTATCAATACTGACTTAGACATATTGTTAGATCTTTCTATTAGGCATGCTCTTACAATCAATCTAAATAAATCTTCATTAATAATATTCGGTAGAGATAAGGTAAGAAAAATGGCACAAGACAAAATAACTATCATCTTAGACGATAAAGGTGATTTCAGTTTCTGAATGTATAAAAAATCTTAGCATGCTAATTGATAATAAACTTACCTTTACTAATCATGTTAATGCACTTTTATCCAAAGCCTACAGTAACTTAAAATCCTTATTTTCTAGTAGTCATATTCTAAATGTCAAATTGAAAACTATGCTCTGTGAGTTTCTAGTTCTATCACATTTTAACTACTGTGATGTTGTGTATAGTGCTTATCTGAGCACCACTGACATCTACAGGATTCAAAAGATACAAAACTCCTGTCTTAGATTAATATTTGGCATTAGAAAACATGATCATATTTCACACAAGTTAAAAGAGGTAGACTGGTTAAACATGCGTAATAGATGATCATTACATTGTGCTTGCTTTTATCAAAAGATATTGAATCTTCATGTACCTTCCTACTTATATAACAAAATAAGTTTTAGGACTGATGTGCATCATTTAAATTTGAGGCACAGGGGATTGCTAACTATACCTAATCATAAAACAACTTTCTTTAAACGATCATTTAGCTATTCCCTTGCAAAATGCCTCAATAGCATTCACCAGGAAGTACTGACAGCAAAATCTCTAGTAATTAAAAATAATTTTAAGAAATTAATTATAAACGAACAATTACTGTAACTGAATACGTACCATTTGATGGAAAAATCAATAAATTTTATTATTATTATTATATACGATAAAACAATTTCTAAAGGCACAATTTGCATTTAGATCGAAGCAAACCTTTTTTGAAAGAGTGACCTTTTTGTTGGAAAATCAATATTAACAAAGTTTCCCCTTGGTCAAGCAATTTTCCACACACGCTGCATAATATAGTCTTCTAAAGTATTAAAGAAACCTTCAAACTAGCTTGGACATGAGACAAACAAACATAAAGCAAGCGACCAATTAAAAAAAACATTACTTACTTTGCAAAATCTAAATGAACTGGTACCGTATGTGTTGCAATCTTCAAAGCTTTTAGTAATCCCAAACTGTTAAACGCTGCAGTTATTCGTGCATTTTGTATAGTAAATTCACTTGCACTTGGTGATACATGAATGTTTGGAAAACCGGTAGGTGGTTGTACTTCAGCATACTGATTGAAAATTTTTACTGAAGAGTATACTGTTTCCCTAAAAAAAGTAAGAATGTAAAAAATGTAAAGAACAAGGTTCAGAATGAAGTATTTTAAATATGGAGCAATCAAGAAAGATCCTAATTCATATTGGCCATGAATTAGATGATTCTTGTTTGTATGTTTTGTAGTCAAGGTTTCAGTACTAAAATTTATCACAATCTTGAAGTATTCCTAGCCCCAGTTGTAGGGATTCTTAACGTGCAACCTACTGTAGTCACATGGGACCCACATTTGTATAATACAGGGTATTAGTAAACTACTGGTATTCATTTTAATGGTAGATTCTGCATCACTAATATTATCAATTGCGATATATATGTATCTTCTAGAGTGAAAACTAAAGACTGACCTACTGCAACATTAAGGAGAGCATTTGTTTGAGTACTGCTGGTTGATTGTGTTGACATAATAGTGTGCATGATACCGGATTTGCAAAAAGTGGCTAATAAAGCAATAGCAAATTTATTATTCCAAAAATCAGCTACACATGATAATAGGAGGTATGAACAGTTTTCTTATGGTGCGAGAAAAATAAAGTGGAAAAATATATGGAAAATGTGCTTATTGCATAATCAACACTGTCTACATACTCAATGTTGAAGATGACCTTATTAATAAACAAAACATTGATATATCAAATTATCCAAAATTAATAGCAAACAGAGAAATGTGGGTACAGCGCGACCAACCTCAGAAAAGCCCCGGAAAATATGCGGACTAATTTCAAAAACAAACAACGTCGACCAATCAGGAGCGTAATTTTACTCGAATACACTAACTGACAAAAACTTGTTTTAATATTCTTTCTGACACTTTCGCACTCGTTATTGTCTGTTCATGTTTTTGGAAATTTTATCATTTTATTTTCTTGTTACTATTTGTTTAACTAAAAAATCGGTTTTTTCAAGACGTTACTAGCTGTATACGTACAGTAATTCTAAGTAAGTACATTCTTTTCAGATTAATAATTTTTTTAAGAGAGTTATAAGTTTTGAGGTTATGAATTAATTAATTCTTTTTCTTTACTTTACAGTTTAGTGATCATGAATAAATGCAAACTTGTTCACTCTGTAGCTCGAAACATTATTCGTAATGTTATAGACGTTGTATAAAACTATGTGTTTGGGGAGGCTTCTTAATTATAAGAATAGTTTATTTTATAGCATTTATTATCTTACAACAACAATCTTTCATACAGCCTACAGCATACAACTCTATCGGACCTCTTGCGAGCGGGGAGAGGGCAAGTGCTGTTGCCAGCTCTCACTACACTATGAAGACTTTATGCACATTGTAAAACATTTTGTACTTGAGTTTTATTTCAAATTGGTATTAAACATTTAAAGGAAATTTTGTTTTTGAAATTGCTTAGTTTCAAATTCAAATAGACATTTAAACATTCATTATTTTTTGTGCAAATGTTATATTTTAATTCTTAAATCCGTTATGTTATTGATGTTTAGTTTTATTTAAATTTCCTGCCGAAAGAATTTTGGATGCGAGTGTACTTGGTGAACATGTAGCTCCCCCGGACAAGCCCACTCAGGGCTTTTCTGAGCTTGGTCGAGCTGTATACAGCAGAAAGATTGAATGTATTCATACGACAAGATTAGTACTAGCAGGTACACCTGCAATGTCTACGACAAACGTAGTTCTGAGCAATAAACAAGCACCAATTAACATATATAGTAGCAAAACCTGCACTATGACAGTTAATATACAGCGTGCTGATTAAGTATGGAACAAATTCAATAACTTCAAAAATATTAATATTTCGAAAAAAAACAAAAAGGGGTGTAACAATTTAAATTGTTGGGCATCTTTTAATATTATGCAAAAATCAATGACGTCATCATTATTTGACCAATGACGTCATCGATATTTTTTGTAAATGGCAACCTCAAAATATTTTTGCAATTATTCACCACTCAATTCTGTGTACAATGATCTTCAAATTTTCTAAATTTGCTCGCGCTTTTCGGAGATATTATTTTTTTTTTGTTTAGAAAATCTAAAACATTCTAAATGTTATTTCAACAATTTAAATCTATTTGATTGATTATTTAAATTAAATTAAAAAATCAAATACACATCAACTTGATTTTACCTTGTCATCTAATTAGATTTCTGTCATTTATTATTTGAGTCTAGATATTATTATTTGCTGTAAATACCGAAATATTTAACAAGAGAGAGAATAGAAATACTGATAATGATCGGCTATGATGGACAAATGCAAACTCAACAACAAGTTGATGTGTACTTGATTTTTTAAAACAATGATGACGTCATTAATTTGTGCATAATATTAAATGATGCCCAACAATTTAAATCGTCGTTACACCCCTTTTTATTTTTTTCGAAATATTAATATTTTTCAAGTTATTGAATTTGTTCTATCCTTAATCAGCATACTGTACATAAAAATTTAAAATTGTCACTGTGTTGTTTATAATAAATTATGTTTAAGGTTCAATTATTTGTTTGTTTTTTAATTAAATTTTACAATTTCAGAAAACATCTAATATTTACCTCGTCATAGAAGTTTCTTTTTATGACTCATATGGTTATTTGCCAAAGCAGAGCCGGGGCAAATAATCTCTATATTCATCATAAAAAGATGAACTTCCCTGCCTTGATAAATAAATAACTTATTAATGTAATACAGAAATTAAACATGAACAACAAACACAATTTAACAATCTAGAACTTTATGAAAAAAAATAAACAAGGTATGGTTATTGCAGCCTGTTGTCCGTTATTTGCAATACACGCCAGTAAGCATTTTTGAAATGAAATTTCTATTTGGTCAATTCTCACAGAAATTTCTTTTTAATTGTTTGAATATTCCTTCCATAGAATGTCTTTATAAAGAATGTCATTGACAATAAGTAATTAATATCAAATTTGAATTCCTCTGTCAATCTCCATAAATTAATTTGATGAGATGTTGTATTTCGGACAGGGAATAAACCAATAACATGTTTGTTATTTGAAATAATAAGACAACAAATAATAATTTATTTTGTTGATAACTATTACAAACGAGTAGTACTACAAGCATAACGAGGATGTTTTCTACAATTTCTCAAAAGAAAGAATACATTTATTTATTCCCTCTACTATTATGTCTCACGATAGCCATATAGCTGACCAGAGACATTTAGGTGGTCCTGGCAAATGCTAAATAAAAATAACTTTGCTCAGTTTGGCAAACAACAACTGTCAAGTTGACAGTTGGTTAATACTACATGCCCCAATTCTTTTTAAGAAATTTCATTTTTTATTGTTAAGATGAACGAATAATTTAACTACTGCATTATTTAAAATTATTAAAAAGTTTTTAATTTCACTATCTCTCAATACCATCTTTATTTAAATATCAAATTAAAAATTAAAAACTTTCAAAAATCTTTTCTCTTTTTTGTTAAAAATTGAATCATAGCTTCATATTTGATTTTAAACATTTTCACTACATGAGTGTATTTAACAATATCTCAATAAGGGCTGAATGGATAATAATGAAATTCTAACTACAACTCTGGATGTTCTTGACATCTCAATATGAGGTAGATTAACAAATTCATGTTATGTTATTATGCACCCAATATTCGATTTAAAACCAATAAGAAAGCAGAGTGCATTTGAAGTACTCACTCAGCTACAACCGTAACAAGGTTTGCTTTAATTATGTTGCAAATCGAATGCTCATTCTTACTTTAGGCACCAACTTAAACTCACTTTTCAAAATTTATTCACACTTACCTTGGTACTTCAAACTCCAATAATGCATTAATGGTGTAAGACACTATTCCTAAAGCAGGCACATTGGCAATAAATGATACCTGATATTTTGAATTAGACATTGATGAGCCATATTCAAATACAGGTGAAACTTGACATCTGATTTTCTTATTTTTAAAATTCAGTACCTGAAACATATAATTTCAAAAGATTTATATAGTGGTAACTTCAAAAGTATTGATACATCATATTTATTATTAGGACTATCAAAACAATTTTGTATTTAGGGATTCTGACATGTACAAATATTTTTATTTCTGTTTTAACCAAAGACGCACCTAATTTAAATTTTAAATGAAAAACACCCTGTATAGTTTTGAATTTTCTGATAAGAGTCTGAAATGCTTTTACCACTGGCTTTATTCAGCATCGAATTGCCATTTAAAATTATAACATACAAGTGGAATTTTAACTAAAAAAATGTGCAATTTGTGCTTTGATATTTTTCTTTTAAATAAAAGCATTTTATTATTCGGCATATATCAAACTCCTTAAATACAAGATTTCAAGATAGTTCTAATGATAATACAGCTATTTACACCAATCCATACTTTTGACTACCACTGTATATTAAACCTTGATGTGTACAAATACCACATACAAGTAAGCATGGTATGATCATTCCAAAAAGCAAATACATTCAGTAAGCACATAATGTATTCATAGAGATAAAGCTGAAGTGGGGTCACCTTTCTAAGTAGTAACCATGTCCAACTCGACTTAAGTTTGAAAACTGGCAAAACTGGTCTTTGATGCAGTGTATTACAAAGAGCTCCAACTACTGCCGCAGGATTGAAGGTAAGTTCTTTCCTGGCATTCCTAGTAATATAAATCCATCTAACTCTTGTACAAAACAGGATCTTTACAGGAAATTACAAAATTTTTATTTTCTTTAATTCATCGGAACAAAGTTAAATACGCCCTGTACATGCCTTAATCTTATAAACGTGTATCCTGCCCTTCCATGAGCTTTTCTGCTACGTTTTAATTAAGCTCTGGTTTTCACCTTTGGTACTCTGGTAAGTTAATTACCTTGTGACCTCAAGTATAATTATTTTTTAATTTAGAAGCTCTTTTAGAGGATGTTTCTTTCAAACCTTCTTTCCTTATTAATTAATTAGTTAGTTATCCTTGTTCAGTAAACACAACTCTTGCTGGGAAATTCTATAGTTTGGGACAGTGTAGATTTAGCATATCAACTTTCACATAATTCTTCGTTAATAAATAAAATAAAATGTATTAGAAGCATAGATTTTTTCCTTATTGTTAAACTAAATCTTTGCATTTATTGAGCCCTAGGAAAGTTAGATTTTTGAGGCAGTTTCTGTTGAGCTTACTCCATTTTTCCCTAACCTAAAAGATTTTTCCACTTAATGGCTATTATCTACACCTAATTAGTATTCAATCAGTTAGCAGTATATTTCCAACTGTTATTTTATCATTTCTATTTTCAAAAGATTTCTTTATTTCTTTGTGAAAGTAAAATTTTAAACAACACCTAAAAATTTGTGGTTATTTCTTTATTTATTTAAAGTGTTTATTTCTGAACACAGACATTCTGCATGGTAAACAAGGTCTCATCCTTGTTAATACAACTATTCCCTTTAATGTCATAATTCTAATTTTTCAGTAATGAGGCCATTCTATGTTACGGTATAACTTAACCCTGAGGTTCCAAGAAAAAATTTCTTTAATTTGGTGTCCAATCTAAAGTTTCACTTGGACTGTATGTTTTTTCAAATTTATAATACACTTGATCTAAACATCTGAACATTCTCTGCATTTAAGTCTTCATGAAGGAATATTCATACAGCCCTAAAAGTTTTTTGTTTTTATTACCAAAACAATACAATTCGATAAGTCAAATTTCTGGGGGAATCCCCTAACTTATTCCTGCAAGTACAGTCTCTACTATTTTGAAAGATAAGCAAACAATAATTACTGCAATCGAAAAACCAATGTACAAAAATGTGGACATAAATAATATATGTTATGTATTTTATTTAATAACCCGAACTCTTCATAACTCAAACTTTTTTTGTGTCAAGTCATGGTTTGAGTTATCGAAGTTCGACTGTATGGTATTCACGCAATAGCATTAGCATAGCAATTATGCAATATAAAAAATTCAAAGCTTTTAAAAATTGTAAAATTCAATTGTAAACAGTGCAGTTAGACATTATAAATATTTGATAGAATATTTTTTTAATCAAACACATCCTGTCTTTAGGTAATCTCAGTACAGTGTGGTCCAATTTCGATGGGATTAAATGAGTAACTTTCTTATTAGTGCAGATAAATAAAAACGGCTTAGGTACTTGTCACCTCTTTTTTCCATTACCGTTGCCAGAAATAAGCTGTCGTCTTTCGTTTTTTCCCTACAGAGAAAAAGTGAAAAATGACCGTTTTTCTTCAATTTGCTGTAACTCCTATATTTTCGAAACTAAACTGACCGGGCAAAAAAGACCAGCCACGCTGAAATATTTCCAAAACCACTTTAACAATTATTATTTTAACCAGTGACTGTTATTTGATTTAAGAACCATTCACTGTTGACACAGGATGTACTGATTAGCTAAAATAAAAAGACAAATTAATACAAAATTAAATTTAATTTAAGCAGTAACAAAAACAGTCTAAATAAGGCACTTTCTTAATTAAAAACAATAAATGTGGCTGTTTATAATGGACCTCCTGATAATTATTAGTATGTGTGTGTATGTCCTCCTCGAGCTCAAATTACATCATTCAACTACCGTGGAATTGAAATTAATAATTTTCAAAGTGGTTTTGCAAAATATTTCAGGGTGGCCGGTTTTTTTGCCAGTCAGTTTAGAACAAAATCGTTTTAGCATTGTTCAGGCACTTTATAACGTAGAACTCAATGCTGCCAGTAGTTTTTTTCTAGCTCTTTTCATAACTGCTCTGTAACTCAAAGTTAAATTTTGTAAATGGACCAATTCCTTCAATTTGCTGTAACACCTTTATTTTCAAAGCCAGAACAAAATCGTTTTAGCATTGTTCAGGCACTTTTTAACGTAGGATTCAATGCCCGCGGTTTTTTTCTAGCCCTTTCCATAACTGCGTTGTAATTCAAAAATGAATTTTTCAAATGGAAAGTATAGTTGTAGACGGATATTTATAAATTTTATCCTTCAAACATCCCCACAAAAAGAAATCCAACAGATTTAAGTCGGGTGAATGTGCTGGCCATTTTATTTGTCCTTGCGTTCTCATCCAGTTATTATATATATTTTAAAGCCATGGTCAACTATACTTTCCATTTAAAAAATTCAACTTTGAGTTACAGCGCAGAAAAAAACAACTGACGGCATTGAATTCTACGTTAAAAAGTGTCTCAACAATGCTAAAATGGATTTGTTCTAGCTTCGAAAATAAAGGAGTTACAGCAAATTGAAAAATCGGTCATTTTTCACTTTTTCTCGCTAGGGAAAAAAACAAAAGACAGCAGCTTATTTCTGGCAATGGTAATGGAATGAGCATGAAAAAGAGGTTGCGAGTACCTAAGCCATTTTCATTTATCTGCGGAAATAAGAAAGTTACCCATTTAATCCCATCGAAATTGAACCACACTGTACACAACAAACTAGAAAAATAACTGTTTTATTACACACTCCCATTTACTAGACACTATATCAAACTACTTTAATTTACCAAGCCACCTTCTGTTTGGCATGAAAATTACTTCTTCTTCTATACCAGGCGTCTATTTAGCGATAATCTAAGTATGTCACCGTGTTGAAATCTCATCAAACACATTGATTTCAAAATATCGAAATTTCAATTTTGGTCATTTCAAGAAATGATATTTTCTGTCAAACAAAAACTGGCTTTTGAAGTAGTTTGCATTTGGTTTTCAGACATGAAAGAACTATGGGTGCACAAAGTTTCTCGAAAAAAGTTAAAAATAAGAATTCTTTCTGGGCGGTATGAACTTTTTTAGTCACTGTCATGTCATTGTGCTGGCTAGAAGATAACAACATGCATATAGTCATATCATGCTTACTTGTGTCATGGTAATTTCAAAAACATACCTCAATAAATGGAGTTGAAACCATGAAACTAACAACCTCATGCCTGGCAAATGGTAAAGAATTAAATATAGCAATTCTTTTAATACTAAGTTCAGGTCCAATCGTAATAGTATGCTTTTCTGGCAAGGCATCATGGCTATGTCGAATATCGTCAATATTATAATGAACTATATCAATTGCGGGTATATCAGCACCAGGTCCCAAAAGAAACAGATTTGCACAATGCTGAATTACATTTTGAGTTGATTTAATTGCTTGCAACATTCTGGAAATTTAAGAGTTAGTCTGCTGAATAATGAGCTTTTCAACATAATTAATACTTCTCTCCGTAGTCTACAACGACATGATCTTTGGCTGTACCTGTAATACCATCATGATGTTGAAATAAGGATAAAGCTTTACGAGCTTCAGAGACAGCCTTAGTAAGACCTGCTGCATTATTAGTAATCCATTTTGAATTAGGTTTCTTATTTAGATAAGACAAAGCGAGCATGATTTCAGCAGACCTACAAAGGTTTAACACACTTTATACTCCAATTGAAGAGAGCATCTAGATCAGTGCTGTCCTACAGAAATATGCAACTGGCATATTTATGTTTTTTAAATTTTGTGGTAGCCAGAATATAATACATTCCAAATTAAAACAGTAGGGAAAGCCATGAAAATTGAACAGATCACCCTGTGTATTATTGACAGCTTAAAATATTGGTAGAGGCTAGGAAAAAATGAATTTTAGGTTATATTCTTTTATCATATTCCATTGACTATGTTGCCAAGTTTGCATTAGCTAAAATTACTTTATTAAAATAATATGTAGAATAATTCAGTAACTTTGTTTGATTTTAATAATTTGACAATAAATTGTAGCTGTGTTACTAATGCAAAATTACATTTGCCTAATTTAAATTTTAAAATCAGGAGAAAGCTGACAACATGAGGTATCAACAGCCTACAAAATGAAATGTTTAGTTTTACCATTCTCCAAATAGATACAGTAAAGCCTCCAATAAGCAGACACTATCGATTCCACACTTTTTGTCCATTTATTGGGAGCGTCTTAGTAATACTTTGGTTCTACAAAATCTGTCCATATAGAGAGGTGTGTCTGCCTATAGGGAGTTGAACTTTGATAACTTGAACCTGAAGAGAACGGGAAAACAATTCGACTTATTAAATTTTGTTTTAAATGCTGTCAAAAGATGCATCAATACAATATCAAAGGCTTGGGTGTGCTGTTTACAGTTATGGTTACACTATTAGCAAGCGGCAAGTCTGTGCCAAGTTCAGATAGAACGCTTCAACAATTATGTGTACTTGTTTCCACTTCTTCCAAGTATAATTATTCTGTTTTGCTTGCTTTTATGATTTTTTTCAACATTAAAGTTAAAGTTAAAATTTCATGTGATATTATGTTTTAAGCATAAAAATAGCAGAGTGCTGAAGTTTTGCTCTGTCGATTTTGGATGGCCGATGTACAGACTTTAATAAATTTACAAATTAGAAAATTTTCATTTTCAAAGTTTGTAAAAGCACGTTTTATAGTTCATAACTGCCCAACAGAACTAGTAAGATTTAGTTATTCTTAACTTCAAGTAGATGGAAATTCGACTTATTGATTCTGCTTTATGTGCTAATAGATTCTTTCAAGACATCAAAAAATTCGAGTTATCGAAATTTGAGTAACCAAGGTCTTTTTACATGGATATATATGGAGTTTTTTTTTCTCTGTGATCTGCCACTACTTTGAGTAATCAAAGTTTTTGTCTTATCACAGTTTGAGTTATCACAGTTCAACTGTAGTGTTTTATTTCATCTTCATAACTAAACCCCACTATAAGGAACGATTTGGAAAGCTTAAAATTTCCAATTTTGCCATTTGCCAAAATATAATTTCTTTTGTTGTGCTATCAACTTAATAAAAATAAACCATGGCCTACCCTACTGTTTTATAATTTGAAACAGATAATACCAACTCGCATCACTGATTAATACTATACAGATTGGTCCACATCTAGTAGAGGTATAGAATAGTGTTAGTTGGAGACAGTACTAACAATGTTGGAAATGCAGACCAATCTCTATATCAATTCATTTAAAATGCTAAATAGCCACGTTTGGTTAAGGCTATCTTAGAGGACAGCACCATTTTAGATGCTAAGTTCTTTATGCTGCACTTGCTAAAGATAATGTATGTATATTAGGGATCGACCTATATTATTTTTTTGATTATAATAGATACACAATACTGATATGTATCAACCTTCACATTTTGGAATATTTGTGTCATGTATCATGTAGCAGGGTGCCTTAGTGTGGTGAATCGAAAACGCTATAAAAAATTGTATTGCAGTACAATATACATCAGGAGATGGCAACTGAGAAACTCTATTGAATAACTTAAGTGATAAATTATAAAAAAGTGTTACACTAAACTTATGTGATATAATATCATGAGCGTGGTTAGCTATTCTGTAGTGATCTACATTTGAAATAATGGAAAGAAATTGTTTACAAAAACAATGAAAAATTATAATAAGTGTTGGACAAGATTAGGAAGATGAACTAAATAATAATGAACTTATTCTTAAGTGGCAAATATGTATGAAGTTCTTTACAGGATTTATAGTGGCACAATATTTTTATTTTTGCGTAAACAATATTTATTTATATAGGGGAGTCCAAGCCTACTAGGTGCATAGGGAATTGCATTGATTGGAAAGAGTACATTGGAGTCACCTACAACAGCGGCTCCCATCCAACCTTTTCTTGCTTGAGTACCCCCCCCCCCACTAAACAGCCCATTTTCACAAACTATACCCCTAATAACCAATATTGAAAAATGCAACTAATGTACTTGTTGTTTGAATGTTGAGAAGGCTACAGCCGGCAATGGCAACCACATACTCAAATTCTTTCGCACACCTTTGAAAAATCTGGCTGCATACCATAGGTTGAGAATTGCTGTCCTATAACATTGGAACTTGTACTATGGTGGCAATATTGAGCGTGCCAGAAGGTGACACCTGTCAAGTCTCGTGAAAGCAAATTTTTAAATAAAAAACAAACTTGACATACATTGGTATTGGTCAATTCCTAATGCATATATGCATAATAAATATTATATTTTATAGTACCTAATATAAGATAAAAGAACACGATCCATTCTTTTATAAATCGGTCTTGATGTGTAATAACCACTCCAATAATGATCGTTGCGATCAGCATATGTAAAGAAGTCTCCAGTTAAAGTAGGAAAGTCACTTAAGGGCTTTTCTGCTCGTACAGCATTGAAATAGTCTGTTAAAGTGCCAAACTGTATCTACAAAAAATAACAATTATTAATAATAACAGTTAAAAAATTAAGCAGACAATATTCTAGATCAAGCTACACAGTGGTTTACAAAGTCTTAATCTTCACACTGGTGATGTTACCAATAATGCTTTGAAAATACCATGAGAGCAACAAAAATATCAAGTCAAAGATATCCATGAATTCTGGATCTCTTGTCTTTGATAGTTTCATATTCATAAAAAAGCAAAACAAAAGTTATTAAAATAATACAAGTGACCTTTAAATTTTATTTAGACTACCTTTTTTAAGTGATCACAAGTGATCATAAATTCATAATCATAGTAATTTACAAGACTGCAAATTTAAAAATGTTAACAGAGGAACATAAAATTTTCATATTAGAATCTTATTTTCGTAATAGTATCAAGAATGAAAATGGTGAATGGGAATATTCAAGTCAAAATGATTATGACATTTAAAAGTTTAATGTTTGAATTCATAATCTAACGATTACTCTGAGACAACCTTTTAAAATTCCAAGGCTATCTTTGATTTGGTTTTTTGTTGCTCTCATGGCACTAGGGTTTATAAGTTGCACCACTAAAGATATAAATAGTGCTCCGAGGTCTGTGTATAATTTCAAGTGATACAATTTTGAATTAATTCTTCACCTCACATCTTCCAATTTTGATAACTCAGTATTATACTATTGCAGCTGATAATAAATTATAAATTTCAAATTTTTATCTCACTCAGTCCATTTTTTATTACAAAAAACTGACATATTTCAAGCCAGAGTTGAGATATCTTAGCTGAAAAAACACTGTTTTGTTCAAAATTTAATAAGCTTTTATGTGCTATATCACCCGACTAGATTTATAGTACTTTTAATATCAAGGTCATAGACTCAACATCTTGAAAACCAATTTTATAATTTATAATATACAGGGTCGCTAAAAAGCATGGAAACATGCCGCCCCTGCAAAAATGGTAAGAAATAAACAAATGAAATTTGGAGAGCTTAAAGTTGGCATTTTTTGTCATGTTTTGCAAAGGGAATTAAAAACAAATCTTTAATTGTTTTTTTTGTACGGCCGCCATATTGAATTGTTTTAAATGGAACGCCCTGTATATGATCCCATATTTTGATAGGGATTTTCAAGACAAATTTAATGATACAAGAGTTGCTATACTTATCTTGAAAGGTTTTGGAGATAATTGCTATTCTTTTGTCAGGGACAAGTCTCACCTTGTTTTGATTTCATTTTAATTTTGAAAAACAAAATATTACTGTACTTGTTGATGTAAAAAAATAATTGTACATAGCACATTATATGGAAACAACAAATTTGAAACTCATCTAGGATGGTCAAAACAGTCTGCTGATTCGTTCTTAAATGTATGTATGAAATAATCATTAATAATTGCTTTCCTATAATAAATTAGAATGTAAAAGATGTAACGTTCAATAAAATAGTTAAAAAAAGTGTTACTTTCTTTATAATTTTTTGTTAAAAAAAGTTGACTTTCACCATCAATATAAAAAAGCTTTTAAGAAAAGTTGCTTAGACTAACGAGGAAATCCTTTCTGTTTCTAAATATTTTGATAAAGAAGTCTAGTGCGTCTTTTTTATTCTTACATAATTTTCATTCTCAGTAACCTCAGTAGTGTGTACAGTGTAACTGTTTCAAAAATATGAACCCTTATCCGGTCAAGAGGGGTCCAATGGGCCCGGCGTCCATTTTACTTTGTCATAATTTCTAAAATATTCGTCTTAGGGTAATGAGTGCTTATGACTTCTAAGAATACCTTACATAGAGTGTTATCAATTAGTCAAATATAGTTGATTATTACATAACTGGGCAAGGTCCATCGGACCCTCTTTACATTTCTATTAATACTAAACAATTCTCTGTAAATTATGTTTATCTTTTGTTGTTGTAAGTTTCAAATGACAATATTAGTGGTAATTGAGGTGGCTTATGGTTTTATGAATATTGTAGAATACAAAATTATGAAATCGACTGAATTGATATTTGTTCCAAGGAATCGGTAACTGGCTTTGCTGATGCTACTTTTGCAGGTACACAACTTTAAAATGTATTAAATTGTTAGGAACTTTCTTGAAAAGATTGGTTAAAATTTTCCGAGATTTCCACTTCATCTAATCAAAAAGTGTTACTATAATATTTTTGTTCTGTTTCACCTTAGCAACATGCTCTCTGAGTTTGGCTAATTGCATACTGCATACTAAAATTCGCATTTTAATAAGTACTATGGGCTATTTTACTGTTCTAAATTTGGTTAAAAGGCCCGGAGGATCTTCAGAGATGCGAAATTTGTGAATTCATTATTTTTGGTGTTTGGTTATTTGCGTGGGAACGGTATTCGTCCTATCGAATTGAAATTTTCACTGTCGAAAGGGGAGGCCAAATTCGGAAATAGTGTAGTAAGCCTTTTTTTTTTTTAAAAAATACCACTTTTAGTACGTAATAAATCGCAATTGATAGGATAATGAGGACAAAAGGAGAAATGTTGGTGCCCATAGGCGTGCGGTCGGGTAATCGATAGAAGCGTTGCGGGGGATATCTCGTGCTCTTGAATATTTGATTCTTATGGTGAGGGCTATACCAAGAGTTATCGAGATGTAGCCCGTGTGGAAGGAGGCTATATTGGCCGACTGTGGATTTTTCTGCTTCTACTATTACATTTTTGAAATATCTTTAACAATTACAATTAATTAGCAAATACAGATTAAAAGTTACAAATTCTCCAAAAATAGAAAGTTCAAACAAGCAACAGAACAGAGGTTATGTTTGTAATTATTATTAAAAGAAGAAACAGAAGAAAGCTGTAGTGGGTTTAGGAATTAATTATAATGATGTCAAAGTCTGGCAAGAAATATTTATTTCGATGATAAATTCTGATGAAATGAAAATAAAAATTTTAAAAATCATCATGAAAATTTTATGAAAGCTCTAGTATCCATTGATGTTAATTCTGTAATTTACTAAAAGGGTCTGTTACCATTAAAATTGAATTTATTTACGATAGTCTCCATTTCTACAAAACAATTGCCTATTGTTTTTCAATTGTCTTTTATTTTTGAAAACTATCCCATCAATACTTACATTTTTGAAATTACCCAAAGAACAGTTTCCAAAAACGTAACACATTACAGGCATCCAATTTAAAAAATCATCTTAGTTGTCACCGCAAAAAGACTTTAAATTTGGTAACACTGCCAATATCAAAATAAAATTTCTCATAATACCTTGATTTAAAATTAAATACAATTACTAGGTACTTAATGAATTTATGCATAACTTTAAAGGCACAGTGCGTACTTACTAAATAATATAAATCATTACCTGTACGTGCATTTTCAAATTTGAATTCATAAAATCAAATAATTTTTGATAATTGTGATATTGTACATCCCATTCTGTTGGATGATTGTATCTAAAATCATCCCCTAGCGGTACAAGAAGAACATTAGTTTTATACAAACTAGATTTCTTTCGATACTGGTCTAGCAACATTTCTGCCCTAAAACAATAATATTAATAGCAGTAATAGAATAACATAGTTTTCTCATTTATACTTTTGTGGCACGTTTACATCATTGATAGGTTGTGGGGCAACTTTCCAAGGACAATGTAGACCGTGACCAGGCAAACGTTTAAAATCAAATTGGCAACATATTTTTGGATCTGGTCCACACGTATGAGGTATATCGTATGAATAAAATGGCATCAGTTGAGTAAATATCTCCGTTGCACCTGTATTGTCTAGAATTTTAAGTTACTCCTGTTTAATCTAAACCTTCAATATCTGACAAACGCATACCCCAAATTTGTTTCCAACGAAACTCAAGATTTGTGTCTAAAGCCAACTGTTTTTTAACAGAATAATGTACTCTCTGAATGAGCATATTTTGCAGCCCCATCTGTTTAAGCAGCATCGGTTGTGTAGCACTCATTCCAAAAGGATCGATAGACCAATGGCTTTTAGGAGTATAATTTAAATTTAATTCTAGCCACTGATGTCCTTCAGTCATTTGATGCATTATAGAGATCCAATGTGAATTTGCTTCATCATTCATAACCCAACCACCCGTAACAATTTCTAATTGATTATTGCGAATAAGTCTGAAACGGCTAATTAAACAAAATGCAAAACTATGATAACTCGTTACCTTTTAACTATCTCACGCTGATCTTGTTCTAGGTCTTCCCACCACATTGCAAAATACGAAATCTCAGCCCAAATAAATTTTCGCCTAGGATCATCTTGTAGTTTTACTATCATGTTATTCAGGATATGCTTAGTTTGTGAAAGATAATATTCTTCAACAGTTTTTAACCAACCGGGATCATTATGTGAATGAGGAACAACGAAGACTTTTAACTTGTGTTGTTTATTCCAAGAAAGTGGATCTACTTGAATTTTCCAACCCTGCTTCCATACACCACCATCGGGATTATCAAATTTGAGCGTTTTATACATATCCAACATCTATTAATATAAATCAATTATAGACTATAGTGAACCACAGTAATTATTGTAGTAATTAACCTGTATATTTGTTCTAGGCACACTATTTATTTGGAATGAACAGCTATCGTTATAAATAATTTCAGAATTAGGCATTCGATTGGTATTTGGAGGCTCGATAGGTACAAAATTATCATTTATTTTTTTAGCTTTTCCGGAACTTATAGAAGAATCCGTCGAGGGCACTAAGATTTTCATGGCTTGTTTTATTTCACCAACTTCTTCATGATGCTTATTTAAATCATTTTCTAATTGCTTTAAGCGACCCTCAAAATGTAGCCACTTATTCTGCAAACACACACTTACAGTATAATTTGAAACTCAAAATATAAGCGATAAGATACTTACATCTTGAAATTCTTGAACAATGGATGTTTTGCGGTTTGGAAATACTGTTAAATCCAAAGTTAGATATATCATAAAGCAAACAAGAAATATCAGAAAAGATCCAAAAAGAGCTACTGCCTTTCTAACTCTCATTGTAAACAATTAGGTTAGAAAAGATTTACCCCTTGTTTACCACCCCCGACTAAAGCCTGTTATTTTTGTTGATGTACCTTTCACTGCTTTTTTACAAAACGTGCATTTAGGGTAGTATAATTATTTAATACTTGTACCAAATACAATCAAAATACTTTTGTACCTAATTTACATTTATTTATTAATAAAATGTGTTTTGACGTTGAAGTTTCGGGTTTGGATATTGTATTGTGGTTTTATTTGATTGGTTTTGATGTTAAATAATTGACAGCCTGATAGCACAGATTAAATAAGTCAGATATTTCACTCCCTATACCACCAATGTTCCCATTTTTTGTCTCTGCACATTTACATTTGCATCTCTGAGAGTTTACCACGCCTACTCTTTTACGTACGTTTTATGAAAAGTGCATATTAGTGTACCTTGATATTGTTTTATTAAATGTCATTTTTCTAATGGGAGAGTATGGACACACTTGTCAAACAAGAGAGACAAAGATATACGTTAGCTCTCTGCTCGCACTGTGGGTGTAAAGGAAAGAAGAAAAATTTTAATAGTAAATTTTTATTCTATCCTTTACACTTGCCGTACGAGTAGAGAGCTAACGTATATTTTTGTCTCTCTTCTTTGACAAGTGTGTCCACACTCTACTTATTAAAAAAATGACATTTAATAAAACAATATCAAGGCACACTAGTGCATATCACGTCGCCGTGTCGCTTGCACAGTACATGTCAAAATAGCAAGCTCTGGAAATTACTTTGAAAGAGAGAGAGAGAGAGAGAGAGAGAGAGAGAGAGAGCGCGCAATAGAATCCACAAATTTATTGAAGTGAAATATCTAACCTTTATTTAATCTGTGATCTGGGTCTGGGTAGTCTGGTAGAATTGGCAGCACTGATGTAATACCACAGAACATACAAGGTAAAAACCGCTAGATACGGCACGGCAGCGGCGTGGCGTCGGCTGATTTTGTAGGATACATTAAAAGACGCACAGTGCCGAACCAATAGTATGAGACTTTATTTAAATTCTTGGCGCGAGACAAATCATCGGCAAGTTTCGCGCGTTTTCGAAAGCTGCATGTGTTGCATGTGCTGCGTGGTGCACTTAGGCTTGTAACTTGGTGCACTTGTTTGTTGCAGTAACAAAGGAATGCTTTGTTATATCTAAAAGCTTTCTCTTGTTATTCTAATTTATTTTATTTCAGATTGTTTTTATTATATTGTGTGTTTTATAATATAAGGAATTTCTCTTCATATTATTATTAAATTTAGTGAATTATTGTGTTTTTACCGTTTTTGTGTGAGGTTACACTAGGGTTGCCAACCATACTTTATAATAACGCATCCTACTTTATTTTTAATAAATATACTTTATACTTTTGCATAAAAATACGAAAATACTTTATTTCAAATCTTTACTGTGATGCGTAAAACAAAACACTGCTATGCGTAATTTCCCGAACAATTTATCGATACCTAAGATAAAACAAAATCCAGTGGAGATAACTTACCAAACATAAAAAAAATATTTCTTATTTACTCTGTTCCCGCAACCTCAGCTTTCACTGAAAGAGTTTTGTCGGTGATGAATGTGAAGGAAAGAGCGAAACAGATCGTCCATATATTTAATAAAAAATGAATAAAAGTATAAAAAATATGTATTTAAGGCAATAAAAACCTAAATTTGAAAAATACCTTTTTTTTTCTTGCAGATACTTTTTTCTTTCTTACTCAAAAGATAAGATACGTAATTTTTCTCAAAAAAAGTTGGCAATCCTAGGTTATACCCTTATACCTACATATAACACATCAAACAAATTATGAAGAGGTAAATGAATATTCTTATATTTTATAAATCATCTGGAATTATTTATATTATTTTTTTTTATTTTAAAACAGAATAAACCGCTTCTTCTGCAAGAAAGAATTTAGTAGTACATCAACAAGTAACAGACATTTAAAGAATAAAAACCAAGTAGAAGTGGAAAACAACAGGAATAAACATATCATGTGTCCATTATTGTTCAAATAAAAATGCAGAAGCCGTAAATAATTATGAGTTCCTAAACAAACATCTATTGTCTGTTCCACGAAAGAAGACGTTTGTGTGAATTAGCAAAACATAAGCACTGGAGTAATTGTTTCAAACAATTTTTATTTAACTGACGAAGACAAAGCTATCGCGCCATGTCATGTGAAATTAAACACAAAAGGTACGTTCGTTTACGTTGTTCTTAAAACTCGGAGTGCTCCGCTTGTTGTAAAAGCCGTTCGTTTTTTGCGATCGAGTTAACAGAGTGCGCTATTGTAGCGTTCGTTTTTTACAGGACGGAGTGAAAGGTACAAACTCTTAATGCACCGACTGAAAAGGTGCGTTAGGAGTTTATGGAAGTACAAATAGAGATGCCAAATTTACAAACATCCAACAATATTTCTCCCTCGCTTTTTTTTTAATGTTTGTTCAATTTCTTTACAATAATTTTGAAAATTCCAGGCACCCGTATTCATTTGAGTAATAAGTTTGTAGACAAATGTGAGAAAAACATGTATAAATTAATATGCGAACAAATTTTACTATCATTTGGCAACCCTGCCCAGAGGAAACAGAAAATAAAATACGTATTATAACCTCAATTTTCAATTGTTACAACTGTGTTAATTAAACAAATATACCTACTTTGGTTTTGTAACACAACAGTCTCACTGAAATTTAAATTAATTAAGATTATTGTTGAGGTTACGCCTACAACTTTATTTGTTTACGTTCTACGACTCCAAATGATGCACCGGATGTACCGTTTCGTTCTTTTATTCCGAGAAACTCTGTTTACTCTGTGTATCATGTGATCATTCGCTCTACTCGCAAACGCTCTAGCTCGTAAACAGAAAACCGAACGTACCTAAAGTTGATTTGTGTAGTCGAGACGAATAAACAAAGACTGTGTCTCCGCTACCGGCGCTGGTTCCCGCAAAACGCATGCATGGAAACTGGTGGTGGTTTCCATCCTGCATATATACAGGAGCCGACACCGGTACCATGTATTTTGCTAACAATTGCCGGCACCACTTTGAATATTAGTGCCGGCATCCTCATTAAGTGCTAGCGCCGGCTTCTCTAATTGATGCCGGCGCCGGCAGCAGAGGCAGGTTCGTAACTAAATTTAATGCTGTCAAATTGTCTAATGTGACTTTTGTAAGCTGCAATAATATTTTAAAAGTAAAATTATTTCTCTCAATTTTTTCAGTACATTGTACTAAAGCTTTTTTATGTTATTTCAAAATTAGAATTTTCCCGCCATAATATGCCGAAAGTCTTTCTTATTATAATGCAAACACTGGTTTGACTAGTGATTTTCATCTTATGCCATACGAATACTGACGACGTCACAAACGTCTTCTTTCGTGGAATGCACAATAAATGAAGTACACTGAGTACACTGTATAAATGTAAAGCAAGCTATTTTAGGAACATTGAGGAGTTTGCAATCTGAAGCGTCTTAGGAGGCCAGTTTCTACAGTTTTGGGATCTTATATAAATGTTAGTATAAGGCTACCTGGATCTTGATATGCATTTCTGGGATACCTTGTATATCTTCTCATATAGGTAATATAAAACCCCCTGTGAAAGTTGTCATATCGACTGCAGCAGCTTGCTTACTCATGACAACCTATGAAAGTTGAAGTTATCAACATTATTACGACAGCGTATAGTGATTATAGAAGTAGACCAACTCTTCAAAAATTCTTTGTTCTTTTCAAACGCCGAAGTAATAGTTGGTGGGTAATACCGCTATTTCGAACAGATGTCGCTACGCTAGTGTCAGTGGCATGTGTAGATTTATTTATGGACATTATGAATTACTAGAAAGGCTATCATTGCATTTTCTGTTCTTAAATTTCATTTTACCAAATTTATAATGGCATTGTATTGAATTAATGAAGAGGATGTAAATCATGCACAAATATCTAAAGAAATCAAATTTATCACAATACATTTTAGATACATTACTGTTCTTGTACTCAAATATCTATCTTCAATGGTTACATTTAAATAAATCAATAAATAAATTAGTTGTGTTTTCATATTTATTACTTAGTAATTTATAAAAAAATATTTTGTTACATATCTTTCTTATTTACATATATTATGTACAATTATTGTTTTTTATCAACAATTACATTAATATTATTTGTCTTGTTTTCCAGAACACATTTAAAATATTTATTTTATTATAAAATTATCGTAGTTAATCGGAGGTAACAAAACTTTTATTCCTTACCTTTGTTTACGTTGGAAAATTAAAAAAATGCGCATCGAATGTTTCACTATTCGCCCGACATCCTTTCACGACACAAATGCTTTTACAACTCATACTTGTAGCAAATAAAAGTAACTCAGGTATAGGTCTAGTTTACTTCCACGTGTATGGCACTGATCTAACCTCGCTCGGCCGCTGGCTCGGCGTTCGACCGTCGTGACATCTACCATAGAAACGCGAACCACCCTCCGACCTGCTGGTTTGTTTACGAGCTAGTTTCCCGATTTTTTAAGAGTTGTTTTACTTCTATAATCACTATACGCTGGTTACAATATGAAAATATCGTTTCTTTCATATCGTAACAGGAAAGATTTTTGAGAAGATTTGGGCATAATGTTGGGGTTATCTAAAAAATAGTGTTTATAGCAGCGTATAGTGATTAAACAAGTAGAATAACTCCTACAATAAGGGGGAAATTAGCTTGACAACAAACCATCGATCTTAGATGATATTTTACAACCTCTATAATAAATGTCACGACGATCGAAAACTACACGTTGCCAATATTTTATTGTAATTGCGTATAAATACTGATATGCCTGGTGTATATCATTCTAATTTAGTTTCGTTTTTCTAAGACCTGAAATAAATAGTGTCTTAAATTAAACAATAATTCTGTCAGATTTGAAGTTTTGTTTTTCATGGCCATAGCCTTTTTGCAAGTTTTATCTGTAAAATCGCACATTTGACGAAATTTTTTAATTCAACATTAGAGTGTGCTGCTTTCTTCTTGTTTTTGTAGTTGCTGTTCAACAGTTTCTGTTCTAATTAATTAAAAACATTTTTGAAGTTTTGTTTTCCATGGCCATAACGTTTTTGTTTTTTAAAAGGTTGTCTGTTGTTTTACGACAGTTAAATGTAGACAGCAGCTGTTTTGAACACTTACAAACTTTTTGTGGAAGTTAGAGCAAAAAAATTCTTATGCAACACCTATAACATTTTATATGTCCAGAATGTGAAAAACATGGAGAATCAAAAAATGCCACAAAAAATACAGGGTGTCATTTAAAAAACCAAAGTTGTGTTCATTTCCTGTTTAATTGAAGATGCAAAAAAAAAATTGAAAGTGCCCCCAAATAGCACACATGCTCATAGACAACAAACTATTTAACCGTTTTTTTGTCAATCGCAAGATAAAGAAGTTATTGAGTGTTCCCTGTTTTTTGAATGACACTGTATATTGGGATGCGACCATATCAGCCGTCACTATGGTTACAAATAGTATTAAATAAATGAGGTTAAAATAAATGAAAATGAAAACATAAAATAAAATACACCGTGATTTTTCATGGGTGGGCCTCCTACGTAGTAATAAATAAATATTTTTTTTCTACAACCGTCAAAAAAAGGTTAGATTTAAGCATCGCCAAGGATACGGGAAGCTTTTCATTTTTTAACATGGGAGCAAAATATATATTTTAAACCTATGTGCGCAAAAAATATGTTTCACGCAGGGGTGCGAGAAAAAAAAACAAAAATGACACATTAGGTAACTACTTATTTTTGCAAATTAATACTTTATTATTTTGCATTTTCATCGCACACTTGTTTTGTGTAATTTACTTCAAAAATTCATATAATAATATTTGAAGGTTGTAGAAAAAATGTTGTTTGCATTTTGTGAGGGAAATCAGTGATTTTTTGGCGCATTCGAATAACTTTTTTGCCTCGACTACAAAATAACACTGATATCCCGCACTTAATACAAAAATAACTATTCACGTTCGTAAAAAACAGTGCAACTGTTTTCATTAATTTTTGTTTATAAAGGATGCGTTTGTTTCATCGCGCTAGAAGCGTGAAAAAAGTGCCATAGCGGTTTATTTTTTCACTTATTTGAGTGAAAAAATGTAACATGTCATTTTTTAACGTAAAGTATTTAAATACAAAACATAGAAGGTTGCCGTTGCTATGATACATACTAATTGTACATTTAATATCAATGTTTTCAAATAAAAAGCTATTTTTGAAGTAGGTAGTTCTTAGTTTTTATTACGAACATGAAAAAAGTTTTGCATGCAATTCGCGAGTAAAGTTACTTTTTTTGACTCGGGGGATTTGCGCGCTCACCTTCGGCTCGTGCGTCAAACTTTCCTTCTCGTGACAAAAAGATACACTTTACTCACTTGTTGCATAAATAACTATTTATCAGAATGACAAACATATGTAAGTGGATGTTTAAGAGGATCTAGTCTGAAAAGTAGAAAAAATTGAACTTTTGCATATTTTACGCAATAAGTCTTAAATAAATCATTGATAACTTTTGAGGCGGGTGCCGGCCCTGGTTAAATTAAACTTTTATTAGACTTTCTTTATTTCCTAATTAAATATGCTTTATTTACAATATCTATGTAGGTTTGTGCCTAAGACAATTTCAAATTATTACAAGTATACAAATATTACAAGTATATAGAGCTGCGAATTTGTAAAGGAGTTTTTATGCTGTAGCTTTATTTGAACAAAATGTACGCTTGAAGCTCCATGGGGCATAATTCAATGTTGTCTTCAAAGTCAATTACTTCGTGTGCGGATAGAAAAGATAGTGAAGACTTGCGTAACATCACATGCCCTTTACTGTAAGGTAATAGTTCGTGTAATCTTACCTTTAAAAAATCATTTTATACATTAAAGAAGATCTTTATTTCTTTGTTTCTACTTACTGCTCCCGAACTTTGTGGAAATCGTTTCAACAAAGCTTCATCGGTAAAACAATCATCCAAATATTGTCTATGTAGAACAATTCCAGTGCCATAGTTACCATCTATAATAACATTAGGTCTTAAGCTTGCCAAAGTAAAATCTATCCCAAATTCCACTTTAACAGGTGAATAACTATTGGTTATTTCTAAATTGTCATTGTCATTTTTCAAGATGCGAATTAAGGGAAATAACAAAGTTTGAGATGCTGCATGCGCCGAAACGGATGGAAATCCTCCTGGATAATTGTCTCCTGTAACCTAAATATCACAGCATGCATTAAAGATAAATAAATAAACTTGCCTGTTAGTTAGGCCGGCATTGCAGTATAAAAAATATTTGACAAAGATCTTTTATAAGAAATTTTATTTAATGTGTTTTATAAAATGTTTCATACGATATTATTTTAATCTAGGTCATTACACTACAATAAATTTTTCTACGTTCGTGCAGCTACAATTAATAGTTTTAATACTATGTAAAAATTAGTGGCAGTTTGCAAAATGTGATATGAAAGGAACTTATCAAATGTTGTTTAATTGTATTCATTTCTGGTGCAACATCAGTGTACATTTGAATGCATCTATTTCTGTCTTTGTAGTCGATATATTTTGGATTATTCAGTATTTCATACGATTATATTGTGAAATGAGCATTTGGTAAACTTTTATAAAGATAATGGTAACTTTTTACCGTTGAAGACATTGAAACTATTCGTGCACCCATATAGTATGTACTACACATAAAACACCAACAACTTCATTAAGACAATTGTTTCAAGAAGTTGGATTGCGTCGATGTGGATGGTTTTTTACTGATTTCGCCGATGACTTCCGGCAAACAAATTGTTGTGTTCCAATCAGCGTTCACAGTTCTTTGATCCTCTAAAGCTATGGTTGTCACATGTCCAGAAATACGGAAGAAACAAGCGATCATTTACTTCGCAACACTGTGTGAAGGAACAACTTTTGCGGGTATCGATTCAACTCGAAACATCCAAACAGTGGATTGTTGTCTAATTTCAGGCTCGTATGAGTAGATCCAACTTTCGTCACCAGTAACAATGTCTTACACTAAATTTGAATGATCTCGGTTGAATTTCTTCGGCATTTCTTTGCACCAATTTACACGTTTAACTGATGGCGTAAAATCGTGTGTATTGCTACAAAACTGGTTAGCTTGGGTACGAACTGTCTACTGAATTATAGGTTATAAGAGACAAATATTTCGAATTTGACAATGGTACAACATTGACATTACCGGAAGTACCCGATTGCAGAAATTTCTCCAGGTAGCCTCGTACAGCGTCATGAAAGGCGTTTACTTCTTGTGACAATACTTTTTTCTTCATGTACATTTATTGCATCATTGTCTCGCAATTATTATTATATTTTAATTATGAAAGCCAGTTGATTGTGGGACAAAGTACCGACGCCAAACAAAAGACGATCGCAAATTGAGCTCAGAAACGATTTTCTCTTCGCTAGAGGCGCTGTTGTTCGAGGTTTAAAAGTCAGTTTATAAGTTTGAGGTTATTAAAACTTAAATTTTAGAACAAAACTTATAAACTGCCGTTTAGATTTAATGTGGAATAACAGCTCCTCTAGCGGAGAGAAAATCGCTAATGAGCCCAATTTGCGATCGTGTTTTGTTTGGTGCCGGTACTTTGTCTCGCATCAACTGGCTTTATCAATTATCTCATAACAACGCCATCTATTGGCATCTATCGGAATTAAGATGCGAAACGTCTACAACTTCGAGTAACCTTAACAAAAGTAGGTACAATCACAAAGAACCCACATTTGGTACAATAAATGAGTGAGAGCCGGGCGTTTGACATTGACATTGATTTTTTCTACCTCATAAACGTGTAATGATAATAAATGGTTTGACTTTGTAAAGTATTTCTTTACTTTGTACAAGCCCAGTCAGGGACAGAGGATGGGGACGGGGGCGGCATAGTCGGTTTTGCCTGAGAACAATAGTAAAAAAAGATCTTGACCTATTTCCATATGAAATACAGTCTTGTCATGAAGTATTGCCTGTAAATCTTGATAGGCGCATGCTACACTGTAAGAACTTTAACGAACATACGACAAATAACAACGATATTTGAACTTGACTTTCTCTTCGAACTCTTCCACTTGCCCGGGTAGGTTGATTTCCAAACGATGAGATTGTATAGTTTAGGAAATCTGCATATCTTCTAAGAAATTTCACTGCGTCCGTTAAAACTTGGGGTATGGATGAGATATTGGAATAAACTTCATTATCCAATTGCACGGTGACGAGTTGCAGTGGAGTTTCTTCTAACAAGATAGCGCCACGGCTTACACGACTCCCGAAACAATTAATTACCTATGGCAGTTTTTTTGGAAATCGGCTTTGTAATCCGGAATTTCCAACAAGATCACAGGATTTAACTGTCCTGGACTATTTTGTTTTGCCATGTTTTTATGTCATCTACCCCAGTGTGCGGCGCACGGTCTGTGCTTTTAAAACGTAAATACTCGTATAAAATTCATACGTACAAAAACTATATCAATTTTCTTAATGTTATGTTGATTTCACTAACAACAAAATCACCAACCTAGCGCATTTTACCAAGATTTCATCAAAGGCAAATACGCGTTAGCGTTTTACGTAACGCCTAAACTGTTTGGGCTTTTGATGTAACGTTTGTTCATTTCAGTATTTGTCAGTGTTTCGTGTAGTTACTGCTCAGAATTTTTGCCCATTGCTAAAGCGAAGATTTAGTTACTTCTATAAACAACTCAAGACAGTGTACATTAACCGGTAAATGTAATAATTACTGGCCTATCCACTATTACATTTACTATAACGTATATCTGCAGACAAACCCGTGCGTTTATTATATTAAATTATATTATATTAAATAAACTCTCGACCGAAAAATTGGTTTGTAGTAGCACAGTATGTATTCGACCCGCTTCGATCCGTGCGAAACTTAGCAACGCGACACTTGAATCAATGCAGGCAAACTTCTTCACATTTTTTTCGTGATCACAGTTTTTAGAAAAAGCACTTTGCACTTTTAAGATTTTAGCTCTAGACTGTGCAAACGCTTGATTGAAATCGGAACGTCTGAAGACAAAAGTGAACGCTGCAGGCCAATGTTCAGACCTTTAATGCTAACGTGGTCTGCACCATAGTGTGGGTATAATGGTGAAGAAGATACAGGTCTCGAATACGTTTAGTTTGCCCATAACGTCAGTTTCGGAAGAAAGCATAAAGGGAGATTCACAATTGACTAAACAAATAATTTAGAACGCCATAAAAGACACTTGTTTTAGACGCATGCTTGTCAGTCACCATATTTGAACGTGAACTTGAAGATTTTCTTTTTCGTTTCGTTTGGTTAATTGCGAATCTTCTTTTCATTTAAAAGCTCTACCTATTGTTTTATGATTCGACTCTAAAATTTAAAAATGACTTTAAAGTTAAGAAAACCACTAAGTATTTAATTGTTGTAGTATTTATTTCTCGTATCTTATGATTAATTATTACGATAACAATTTCTGTTTCCTTTATCGTTAGTATACAAGCTACCTGCATGTGTTTCAAAATCAGAAATAACGCGCGCTATTTTCTTCTGTTTTCTTCCAAAACTGACGTCACTAGTCTGAGAGAGATAGATGCAAAACATGTGCATTACCACATCATTATGCTTACACCACCGTATGCACAGACAAATCTGAATAGAGTCCAAGCGTGTGAAGCAGGCATTAAGTTTATTTTACAAACGTTTTGTGTAAAACAAGATATATCGATGAAAGAAGAAAAGAAAAAGTTCATGAAATCCGTTGGAAGTTAGTCGTGCTTACATAGATAGATTTATCTTAAGAGGCATACAATAAATACAGAAATGCATGAATACCTTGCATATTGGCAACTTTCTCTCAAGAACAACTCTGAAAGTCTGCCTAGTCAAATGATTATCCAAAATGCCTTCTCCCATGCCTAAATAATCATCTTGCATAACCCTCCGGTCCAACATAATTTCAATTTGTCCCTCTTTAGGAGAAGTACAACCCAATGGCGTATCTGTGACTACAGTTAATCTTGTAGTTTTATCTTCCAAATGAACCATTGTTGACATGGGATAATAATTTCCTTGTGTAGGTAACTTATCGTACCATTTTCTACGAATTAACTAGAACAGGAAAAATAACTTTAACAAAAATAGAAATAAAAAGTTAAATTCATATTTGGTTAGATATCCATAAATGGCCAGTGTAGTGGTGTACATACGCTTTATGCTCGTTGCTTTCTAAATTATTCATCTACTATATTCTAATTAAAACATATCCAAAAATGTATGATACTCGCTATGTAACAGAAGAAGCTCTAATACAGAAAATTGCTGAAAAAGTACTATCTTCTAAAATTAAGCTATTTATAGCTAGAATTAAAGATGAACTAGTAGCGAGCCTAAAAGTAACGCAGTCAAGGTGTACAATCATTGGAAAACGAAGTACGGCATCTAAGAAAAATTAACGAGGACTTAAAACAGTGCATCTGCAAGAACAGTATTCGTGTTTGCTAGAAACCAACAACGAAAATACTACAGAAGTTGCATGCTCTCTAGTCAAAAACAAACCAAGAGTTGAAGTATCTACGGAACAAATTAAACCTGTTGTCTTTTAAAAGACAGAAAGGACAACTCAAGTCAGTCATTGTAAGATTTCTTAGTAGATTCACAAAGCAAATGGTTTGTGCAAAGAAGATAATGTTGAAAGGTTTTTCAACAAGGGATTAATAATTACTTTTCTCTAAAGTTTAAATTCTAATAATCTAAATCTTATGAACTGACGTTTAAACTTGTCAAATTTGAAGTAGAACAACAGCGCGGAACAACGGAGAAAAAATCGTTATCGAGCTCAATTTGAAAACGTTTTTTGTTTGGTGTCGGTACTTTGTCTCAGATCAACTGGCTTTGATTTGCACGACGCACATACGGGTATTTACATACAAAAGTTGGCCAAAAGGTCAAATTGTAAAATTTATTGTTGCTGCAAAAAGAATATCTCATATGAATCTTAAGGTGTTAAGGAACATTTTCACTAGAAAAACCGCCTCCTTATAGCACTTGCAGTACCCGTCAGATAAGCCCAAAGTCGACGGTTTATTTAGTTGCAACCAAACACTTGAGTTTATGTGTCGCAATACCTATATTTTGAAATTAGTATTTTCTTTTTATGCGTAACATTATAAATTTGTGTGTTACTATTAAAATTTTTCTTCTTTCCTTTACACCCACAGTGCGAGCAGAGAGCTAACGTATATCTTTGTCTCTCTTGTTTGACAAGTGTGTCCACACTCTCCCATTAGAAAAATAACATTTAATAGAACAATATCAAGGCATACTAAGTCGTACTTACTATTTGACAGTTGCATTGTTGTATAATTTGTTTTTTACTTCGAGTTTAATATTTGCCAGTAACAAAGCTATTGACATTAAAATAAAAAAATTGATTCATAAAAACTTTAAAGAAAATTGTATACTTTTAATATTTTTCTAGATTAACACACTGTTAACTTTAATATTCAACAATAATACCAAAAAATGTGTTTGATGTCACAGTTTGTCTACTGTGTTTTTTGTTATACGATGCTATTAACATTGTGTAATAAATATTCGTTTATCTACAACACTTGAATAATATGGTCGTTATACGCGTAACCATAGGGATATAACCATACTCATAAAACACTAGTGAATTGTATGGATTTTATGCACTGGCGGTGATTTGTTGGTTGCCTATTTATAGATATAAACATAATAGAAATTGTTATAATCTCAAACTATTCATTGTTAGAAAAAAAACTTGGACATCGTCTTCAGAGGATCCTTGTATTCCAGATCTAAAACTCTCTTTGTGAAGATTGTTTACTTTCATTGACTTCTACATATTCAAGAATTTAGACATCGCCTCCCTCAGGGGAATCCACCTTCAGATCTTCCTCAGAAGTGTTAGAATCGTAGATAAAACGTCGTATTCGACTCGCACATAATGGGCATTATTCACTCGGATGATTTACACACTTGCCTTCGGCTCGTGTGTAAACTTCATCCTCTTGAATAATAGCCTACATTATGTGCTCGTTGAATAATATACTATTATCACGGAAATTTTGTTATGTAAGACTATGATATTTTTACATATTCAGAGAAAGGAGAAAATTTTATATTAATTTGTCGTACAATAAATCTTCAAAATGATCTGGAAAGTAGATTAAACTTCCCATCGATTTATGTATAACACAGTATCTTCCATGTTATGTCAATTACGGTAAATCGTTGTAAAATGTATGTATGTACTAGGAACAGATAGCGTCTATTTTTAAGCTGGATTCTCACCTTGAAATAATTTCTTTTGGGAATTTTACTTTTAAACAAAACTTTTAGCACACCTATTTAGCTTTCCAATGGTAGTTTTGAAACAAATGTCTACAACATTTTCCAGAACCATCAGGTGCAAATTGGATTTTGACATTGTTTAATAGAGAATTTTATGTGGATCTCAGCAATGTATCACTTCAGATACCTCAAATCATTGTATTCGATTGCTTACATACATCAATCGATGGGAAATATTTTCAAATCATTTTCTAAATTCACTTTATGACAAATGCAAGAAAACTTGCAGACGACGTCTTTTAGATAAGGAAAATCTAGACGCCATTTTGAATGCCTCCATTGCTTTGGAAAGTCAAAGAACTTTTAGAAAATATTCGTATCTCCTATACAGGCCCAACAAAAACGAAACAGACTGAATAACTCCCAAGAAACTAATTTTTCGAAAAAACGCGAAAGTACGTTGATTTGTATTAGAAGGGGGACAGTTTATGACGGACAATTCAAACCTAAGACTTTAACCCCCTAAGAGATTTAATGGGAAGGGGTTCAAGAGGCACATCATTAGAACTGGTGCACAATCTCTGCTGCTTGTAGTGCGTCAGCGAGACTGACGATGATACAAGCAGGGGCACTCAGAGAACCTCATCGGTTAAGTTGCTGACAATGTAGTCACTGGACGTTTCCGCTGCGTAAATAACTGGAATTGCACTGCTACGCAGAATTGTCAGCGTAATTAAAGCTGAGAGCCAATCGTTGAGTTCATTGAGTACCCATTTTTTGTGGTTTTCTTGTAGGTTTCTTCTGTGTTTGTTTTGCCTTCAGTGACTTTGTTATTACATCTGATTTGGCTCTAAATTATTAATTTTTACTTTGCTTTCGTTTTATTAAAGTTTTTAAGAATGTTAATAATTAGAATTGTTTTCAAAATTTCTTGAATTAAACGCTTTAAATGAAATAAAGTATCAATTCTTCTTGTTTATTTACTTTTCATACCTTTTATCAGTTTAAAGAATATAGCTTGAAATATCTTTTCTTTAATTCATGTTTGTTTACTTTCACTTTTCATTTGCCCAGACCTATTAAGAGTGGATCGTTTCCAAAGCCCACGCTGGATTAGTTACAATTACTAAGTAAGAAACATTTATAGATTATAAGTAATAAAATCTCCTCTAATTATAAATAGAATAAAAAATGTGAAAGAGTGGCACCTGATATCCGTTCAGATCGGTGAAAAATTGGCCTTTGTTCTTTATGTCTGTGTTAATCCTCATAATGAGTTCGAAATTTTCAGTTTTTCTAATATCAATTATATTTTGCATTTCCAGACCTACACTATCACCACCTAAAATCATAATAAAAATAAGAGCGGCAATAAGATTAAGAATAATAAAGGTGTGTCGACTAAAAATCCGGATAACTTTTCTTATCTGGGAATATTAGCCTTTGCAAACAAGGTTATTCCCTTTCTATATTTTTACAGACATTAACTTTTAGTTACGACAAAAAGTTTGTCGCCTTTACTGCCTACTAACAGAGAATACGAAACAACCGAATTAATATAGTCGTTGAAGGCTGATTGACGAGTTTTATATGAAACATGGTAAACGTGGAAAATTATGATATTCTTAAAAAGGTGGTAAACAGATTATCCTGCAATAGCAGAAAAGCTATAAAGGTAACGACAAGAAAAAAGAAAGAATTTGCAAACGCGGCTATTGGAAATCTTGAACTTTCATCCAAGGAACTTAGAAGGAAGTTCAAAGTTATTCATGAATATTTAGGAAGAAACTAATAAAAAAAAGCCGGTAATAATAAAAAGAAAATTGGTTCCTAAATACACCAAAAACAATGAACTATTACAGCAAATTCCAGAATTGACGCCAATAGATTATACAAGTTTCATAAAACTTTCATGATTTCTTGCAAATTTCTATTTTCACTAATTCATCCGGAAAAATCAAAATAAATATTTCTCGCCAATCTGGTGTATGTTAAACAAAAAAGAACACAATCTATACTGAGTTGAAAAAAATCTAAACACTCCGAAAATATTTAATTTTTTAATTAAACTTGGAGATAATGTGTAATTCGTATCAAATTTAGGTACAAGACAAAACAAACAGTACGTAGGACACATTTAACAGAGAAATCTTAATAATTAAACAGGTTTCCAACGGTAGAAATTTTACAAACCAAAAATTGCAAATGTTTAATTTTGGTCTTTTTGTAAATTAGTATTCAAGCTGATTCGTATAAGAGTACAAGGCTTTACACCATAGATAAAGGGGCTCAAAACAAGAAAAAAGGTTTAAATAAACATAGATCTAACGCTTCCTAACATAGACACAAGAGATTTTAGCGCTAACAAACCAATTGTTTTACTTTCATCTAAATTGTAAATACAAATAACATTTTATAGTAAATGCTCAAAATGAAACCCATTGCACTTGATACACAATTCTGCTCGTCGAATCAGCGATCTTTGCATTCTCTGAGCAAGATTTAGACAACCACGAATATTATCAGTATGTTGTATTATTTGATCTCACAATTCCTCCCTAAACTCTTCGACGATACACCTTGAATTTCAAATGCTCCCAGAAGTAAAAGTCCAATGCATGTAGGTCCGCAGACCTTGGCGGCCAACGCAACGTTCAGATCCATTTCGACCAATCCACCTTCGGGGATAGCACGCATTTAAATATTCGGTGACTATCCTGCCATAATGCGCTGGTGCACCGTCGTGCATGTACCACCCCTGTTGTCTAATTCCAAGAAGTACATCTTCCAACAGTGCAGGTACCTGATCTCCAAGAAAGTTTAAATACAACACATTGTCGAGACGGTGTGGTAACTCATATCGACCAATTAAACAATCGCCTACGATTCCCATCCACACATTGATGGAAAATGCATGTTGGAAACCGGAAGTAACAAACGCATGAGGATTTTCTTCTGCACATTCATGAAAGTTGTGATAATGTGTCAGGCCACTTCTCGACAGACTTGCCTCATTTGTGAACAAAACACTAGAAAGGAAATTATTGTCCTGTTCGTTTACATTTAACAACCATCGACAAAAGGTTATCTTCAGGTTGTAATTCTGTCACACTGCTTAAATGGTAGGGGTGCAGTTGTTGCTGTCTTAAACATCTCCATACCGTGCTTTATGACATACGTGCGGTGTTTGCTATCCTACGTGTGCTTGTTGTAGGATGATTCTCAACAATTTGAAATATATGATTTTCTATATTAACTGCAAGAGCCCTACGAACAATACCGCGTTCTTTAGGAGATTGTAGATAGCCTGTTTCTCGAACTTGACGACGGACGGCATAAAACGCGGGTTCATTTGACAACCTTCGTCAAGGAAACCCATCCGAATACAAATGTTATGCTTGTGGTGCATTTCGTCAAAAACGAAAATATCTGCATACTCTACATTAGAAAACATTTTGACAGTAACACTAACAACACCAACGTCTATCAAATTTTTGCCGTTACTGTGGTTTGTGGTACAACTCACCCTAAATTAATAATCAGGAATACTAATACACATTATCATAACTAAAAAGTTCGGTATCTTTGTTAGGAAACGTTAGCGGACCTATGTTTGTATAAACTTTTTTCTTGTTTTGAGCCTCTTGATCTATGGTGTAAAGTCTTGTACTATTATATGAATCACCTTGTATAAACTACTTCGAAAAGCCCCTCTGTATAAACAAAACTTAATAACAAATACCTGATGTTTAATTACTGGTAAATACATACAGGGTCGCTAAAAAGTATGGAAACACGCTACCCCCGCAGAAACGGTGAGTAATACATAAATGAAATTTGGAGAGCTCACAGTAGGTATTTTTTGCCATGTTTAGCAAAGGTAATTAGAAACAAATCTTTAATTGTTTTTTCGTACTGCCGCCATATTGAAGTTTTTTAAATAGAACACCCTGTATATGACCCCATATTTGAATGGCAATTTTCAAGACAAATGCAATGATATAAGGGTTGCTATACTTATCTTACAAAGTTTTGGAGATAATCGCCATTCTTTTGTAAGGGGTTTCACTTTTAAAAAGTATGGAAACATGCTGTTCCTGCAAGAACGATAAGAGATTGATAAATAAAATTTAAACAGCTGAAAAGCAGGCATTGTTTGCCAGGTTTTGTGAAGAGAATTAAGAGCAGATCTTCAAATGTTTTTTTGTACAGCCGTAATCTTGAATTTATTTAAATGGATCACCCTGTATATTACCCCATATCTCGATAGGGATATGACTGCCGTACGAAAAAACAATTAAAGATTCGTTTTTAATCCCCTTCGCAAAACATGGCAAAAAATACCTGCTTTAAGCTCTCCAAATTTAATTTGTCTATTATGTACTGTTTTTGCAGGGGCAGCGTGTTTTCATACTTTGTAGCGACTCTGTAGTATGACCTGTTAATTTTTAAATATTTTGTGTTGTAAGTATGATACATATATTCTGTCGTATAATGAAATATTTAATTTATGTTCTAGTCTTTTCTTTCCTACTAGATGTAAATTATACATTTTAGAGAAATAAAACGTTATTTGTAAGTAATCAAATCACAAAGATAAGCGTAATAAAATATAAGTAAGTTTACAAAACAAAATATTAATTAATCCCGTCAGTTAATCCAATATTAAAGGTATTTAGCTGCATTAAATCGATTCCGCTTAGCTATACAGTAGGATGGAACTTAAAAACGAAGTTTCGAATTTGATTTTGAAATAGTAAAAATTCTTTTCTTTTTTAACTCCATATAACGAAAATATTGTGCTTTTAAATCTCAAATGGTATTTACCGGTGCCGCAAAGCCTCTGAATTTCAAAAAAAAAATGTAAAAAAACAATAATTTCATTAAAGCTATTTTAAGGTTATCAATAAGTTTATATTATGGAAAACATAAAATAAAGAAGTGTTAGATACCTATAATAAAAAGAATAATTTAGTTTGGATCACATACAAAAGATGATGGCACCTCACTGTGACAATATTTAACCTTAGTCGGTGCAGCGGACATTCAGGCCCGCCCTAGCCACCTGGACGCCCGTGTGCAAAACCGACTATGCCGCCCCCGTCCCCATCCTCTGTCCCTGACTAAAACAGCACGAAAGACGACATGAGTTAATTTTAGAAGGCTTGTATTTCGACGGCAGGAAAAATAACACCATTAGAGTTGAAGAAAAGGGAAAAAGAGTATATCGAAAAATCGTTAAGGAAGAACATGTGGTCTTAGTGCAAAAGCCTGGATCAAAATATATCGGTCATATCTCACTAGTATCTTCTTTTGCTAATAATATAGCCAATGAAATTCTGGCGTATTTTCAAAATAATAATACTGACATTTCAAATCTGAAGATGATTGGGTGCGATGGAACCGCCGTAAATACGGGACGTAAATCTGGTTATCAAACTATTGAAAACAAGACTTAAAAGGCCCTTATAATGGATTATTTACTTACTACATGCAAATGAGCTTCCCTTCAGGCACTTATTTCAACAACTCGATGGGCAAACTACGGGTTCTAAAAAATTGGCTTAGCCAATAGGAAAACAACAGGAAAAATGTGAAAATATGAAAATCTAGATTATAAAAAAATTGAATCGCAGCTGCCACACTAATTTTGAGGATTTAAGTACGGACCAGAAGTACTAGTTCAAAATTTGTCAAACAAAATATTTCCCCAAGACTTAGCGAAAAAGAACGCAGGAAAAATCTCTCACTCTCGTTGGTTAACAACAGCAAATAGAATCTTGCGTTTATATGTGTCCTGTAAAGTTCCTCCTCTAAATTTACAGGTTCTTGCCGAATATGTTATTAACATTTATAGTCATAAGTGGTTCAACATTATAGTAAAACCTTCTTGCAAGGATAGATCTATTCATTTGTGGGAAATGATTAAATGTTCCAGGTACCTGAAAAAAGAGTAGAAAGACATAATCGATCCAGTCATTCAAAGGAATGCTTTTTTTTTGGCAATCATGAAAATATACTTTTGGCAATGATAACTGATTCCCGGCGACATGTTAGAGAACTTGGGCTTAGGAAGATACTTGCAGATAGATCCAAGCCTAATAAAAGTGTTACGAGATTCGAAATTTCTCCCCTTAACTTTGAAGCTTCTGAGTATATAGATTTAATAAATTGGAATGATTGTAAATTGACGGAACCTCCTGTCTTGTCGGACTTATCTGACGAAAAATTGAAAAATATAATGCAAATCAGAGAAACACCAGATTTTCCATATTTTCCTTGTCACACTCAGGCAGTGGACAAGTGCGTCAAGATTGTCACGAAAGCCGCGTCAGTCATGTCGGGACCTGAAGCTTGAGATGGTTTTATCTTGGGGAGGTTGAAATCTCGCAATGGTATGCCAAAGTTTAACACTAAAAAGGACTATAAACCCGTAGGTTGAATAGCTGATATAACAAAGGGCTGGATAAAGGATGGAACTCGATACGCAGCCACCTCCTCGTAGTGACTTCTGGGTAGTATTTGCTTAATATAAGCAAATATGAGCTAAGAGTTGCGTGTTCTACTTTTCGTTACTTTATATTTAAATTGTAAAACTTTAACGTCTGTGCGGCACCGGAAAATAACTGAATTAACATAAAAGTTTTTTACTGGTAGTTTAGGCATCCAAAAAGGAAAACAAATTTTACTATTACACATAAAAAAAAAGTTTTATTTTCACCATATGGTTAAGTTCCACCCTACTATACAGTTCCTGTTTTGCATCATCGATGCAGTTCTTGTATAGCAATGCCGTGTAAATTCCAAAGCTAATCTATATGATACTATAAAGTACCGACGCCAAGCAAAAGACGATCGAAAATTGAGCTCGATAACAATTTTCCCTCTGCATGCTGTTTACTATCAGATTTGACAAGTTTAAACATCAAAATTAATAATCTTGAGAGTTATTGAAATTAATAATGCCTTGCTGTTGCTTATTAAACGCGGTTTCGGAAACTTTACTCATATTTCTGATTTGAGCATACAAATTACACGGCAATTATTTGGGTTAATTCGGTTTATTCAAAAACGATTGCGTAATTACTACAAAACCTGTTTTATAGCAATTTATAAAAAATAATTGTAAAAACTTGACGAAGATGACGCCGAAGAAATAGAAAATACACTTGGTCATACAAACTCTGCAAAGAATAAAAAAATAATACGCAGAAACAAGGCAAAAACTATTGCTTTTCACTAATATTTAAATTCTAATTTCGAACTTATAAACTCGTCTTTTGTTTGGTGTCGGTACTTTGTCTCATAATCAATTGGCTTTGGTAAATTTTAGAGTTCCTACATAATATTAGTTATAAATATAGGAACTCTAGTAAATCGAAATTGTGACGTCATCTCTTAACTGTAGATGACTCGTATTTGATACAGTTGTACGGCACAGAAACTGTATAGCTACTTCAGAACAAAAAAGGATATGCAAATAAAGGATTACACGGTTCCCACACCAAACGTAACCATGCAGCCTTTCATTTCCTAGTAATAACTAAGGAGCGGCATGAAATAGTTGATGGCCCCGGAAACTTGTCCGTATAAGTCACCGCAGTGTATTTAAACACGTTGAGTTTATCGATATTACCGAGACGGACGACTAGACATGTGCAATTCGCGTAGGATAGTGACGTATTTTCTACAAGATAAGCGCAAGTCAGTGGTGTAACACATTTTCGTTTTATATTTTCAGTTTTAATTATTACAAAGGTGCAAATATGTCATTGTTTTACTATTATAAATACGAATTTACAGTTTAAATAAATGAAAATTAATCATAATAAATATTAAATTTGTTAGGGTTTGAAATACTTTATCTCTATTAATACTTTAATGTAATCATAATACCGTTGTTGTTGGTGGTATGTGAGACACTATGTAGCAATGCAATGACTAGAAGAAAATGACAAGGAAGATGGCGATAATTTTTATTATTGAATAAAAGTTAATTAAACAAAATTCAAGAAGCTTTTTATTTCTTCGATCCAAAATATTAAGAAAATTAAACGTTAGATAAATGACACTTTAATAATAATGAAAAAAATTAAGCAAGACCAACGTTATTTAGCGATCGACTCCTTATATCCAAGTGTAATGCATCGCTCATGCTACGTGCATTTATATAGTATTTGGTAAACGCTCCGCCACTGGTACGACACGTCACTGATTCTTTTCACGACGCATCAACTATTCTCTGCCGCTCTTTGGAATAACAGACTCGGCAACCTGTACAGTTCTACTAGTCTTTAGCTCTACCACAGTTTCTACTGCTTACCATTTGACACAGTGTAAAATAAACTTTTAATAATTGTAAACATAGCCTGTTATACCCTATTTGTTTAGTTTGCAAGCACAGAGAATTAGTTTCTTAACAATATAAACAAGTTAAGACGTCCCTTCCGTCAGCAATGCGCCAACATTCAAAACTAGCCACTGGTTAATACCACCAATCTCTGTTAAATAGAAACATCAGAGTAAATAGTATATTTATAGTTTTAATAAAAACGCCCTTATTTATCTGCGTTATCTTAATTGAAAACGTTTTTATTTATCTGCAGAGAATATATGGATTACAAATTATAGTTATAATAATAACCAATGTAAAAGTAGAACTGTGGGATAATTTACGCAGAACCATCTTCAAATGTTTTAAAATTCCAACTACTTCTTGGATGTTTCTTTCCAGCTACATGTATTAAAGAATGACAGCAGATGCACTGTTGGTTTCAAAATGAACTTTAATTTTCCCATTGTAATATCTACGTTTAATTTCGGCTAAAATATCTTTACCCATGGATTATTTGACCAATCAAGTTACACTTACATTAGGAATAGTTGGCCAGTGTCCTAGTCGATTTTGAAACCAATAGTACACAACCCAGTACTGTACGTTCAACATAGTATCTGTTTAAAAACGTTAAAATAACAAGGACAGAAGTTGTTAAACTTTTTGTGTATAGAATATCTCCGCTAATACTCTGTGCTTGCAAACTGAAAAAATAGGGTATATTCTTGTTTGAGCTTTCTATGTTTGGAGAATTTGTAACTTTTGATTTGTATTTGCTAATTATTATAGTACAAGCAGAAATTCTATAAAATTATTCTTTCCAGTCAAAAACTGGCAATTAACTGTTAACATGACATTGACATCACTAGTCGCGTCAGTGTTGTAAATCTGACGAATTCGAATATAACCAAAATTATGCTGCAGTAGGGCCAATCACTTGCAGAAATATATTACTGCTTCATATGTTTTCTTTGATTTCTAATAAATAGATTGTTTAATCTTAGATTAAACAGATCATTTTCTGTTTAAAACATAATTCTAATTTTCACTAAAATTAAATCAAATAAAAATTTTAACATAAATTAATAAAGAAAATTATAGGTCATTGCAAAATACCTACAGCATACACATATGGCATTTCATAGGGAAAGGAATGCACGAGTTGCAAATTAATAATATAAAAGCGTACCACCGTACTTCATAAAGATACTACATAGTAAATACAAAAAGTTTACGTCATTAAAAAGATAACCTAGATGTGTAAAATATAGTAGATACAGAATGCTTATATTGTTAAAATGTGATACTTTGTAATAATGTTATAATTCATATTTGCAGAACTGTTATTTATCTGTGTTACCTAGTTTGTAATTTGTTTATATGTCAGAATGTCAATTGTGTATAAAAAAATTTGGAAACTTAATAAAACAGTATTAATCATTCACTTGGTTGTACTCAACAAATGTTGCCGGTAAAGCCTTTTATACCACCTTAAAGAGATTGTGAGGCTGCAATCTCAGCAATACATCATCGCAAGCTTCCGGATCACTTCCTGAAGTTTGACATAGGTGCTTGATCCAATATCTAAACATACTTTTGAGAGAGGGGACAGTCAAGAGTTTAGTGAAGCTACTAAATAAAAATTTAAAATTCAGTTTATTTTTACACCAACGCGAACGCAAACAACAAAATTATTTTAATTGACATGCACATTTTGATTGATGCTCTTTCATACCCAATATAAAAACACCAAGAGTCTTGCAAAATTGGAAAGGTTTATTGGAACATCAACCTTTCGCGTAAATTTCGAGATAGTCTTTTAAACCCATTTATATTTCGACGTTATCATGGTCGAAAACTCCAATTAATGATTAATAAACCGTCTAAACAAATTTTATTTTACACCACAGTTTGTCTATTGACTACATCGTCGAAACATTAGCCAATAGATAAACTGTCGTAAAAAATAAAGTTTGTTCCAGCGGCTCATTATCGTTTAATTTCTTGCGTGGGGGAAATGTAGCAAATGTACCCCAACTAAAATCAATAGAGAGGTTTTGAAATTAATTCAAACAAAAAGTATACACAAATTGGTAGAAAGAGGAAAGTTCAGCGGATTTGCGAGCAAATTTCACAGTAGAGCACTTATAAGACGTTGATGATTAAAATATACATATATACCAGTTATAGGAAGCAAGGGATACGTTGCTTATTATTATGTTACTTTATACCAGTATGAATGTGTTTGTTACTACTAAATTACTTATTCTGTATCTCTGTTAAATAATTAATAAACCTTTAAGTTTGTCCGGCTTTTTAGTTGATACTTTCTTAATTTCTGTAAATCAAATCAATGTAGATTACCTGTTGTGTTATATACAATGACTGTATGTTCAACATATGGCAGTTGTACAGTAATTAATGATAACAGAGGTCCTTTGACAATTTTTACTGCTGGTGCATTTATTTCTATCGGTTCAGCTGATTGTCTTGGTAAAAAAGTATAAGGTCCACTGCTTTTTGATGAATATCTGATGCAATTATAATGTTACATGGTTTTTGTTCAAGTTAAAAGTTATTCCTTACCTAGCAAATTCCAGATGTATGGGCATGCGATAATCATCAATAGAAATACCATTTAAAATACCCCTTTTACTAAAATACACTATGATACGATCATTGCCAATTTTAAATTTATCTGAAGAGTTTAAAGGTACTGCGGTTGTTTTGAAAACAGAATGTTCCTCTTCATTAGACTGGGCGTTTAAAATATTTATGAGAGAGTATGCGGTTTTCCTACAAAATTGTACCGTATGCATAAAAAATTTTCTTAACAAGTAACCTATGGAAACGAAATGATGTGTTTGTGATTAATCCTTTCAGATAGTTACATAGATTGTCATTTTCATTTTAAGTTTTACAAGCTATCAAACCGCGATTTATTGGTTAATCATTACAAAAATTACTTCAAACTGAAAATTGATGCTGACAATTAAACAAAAACCATTTATTTTAGAATCTTAGTTCCATACTTTACTTTAATTCAAATAAATCTAATTTAGTTATGTATTCGAAAGATTCTAAAACAGTATTGACGCTTTGTCGCAGATTACATAACCTTTATAAAATGCCAAGGTTTGTGCCGGCACCTTTGATGTTAGAGGGTTTAAAATTGAGTGACCTTCAAATAGGTCGGCCATCAAATAGATGGTATTTTTGAGCGGGAGATTTAAACCGTTTTGCAATTAAAAATATTTCTCGATGATTATTTATTAACCACTTTTAACTTTTAAAAATCTTTTAATAAGCAATTTTCTAGAACGCATAAACACAGAACACAGAACAAACATACGCACAGAATCAAGTTAACAGAAAAACCACCTATTTAATAGCGACTAGTGTTATTCGCTGTAAAATTTCATCTTGGTGGGAAACGTTTTTTTCGCGTCTTGTAATGGTATGTAATCTGTGGCCTAGTTTTGACATTGCAACTACTTTTACATACTTCTTCTTCACCATAGGTGACTGATAAGACGACACATTATATTTTAAACATTCTAAAACCAGACAAACATCTAAAACTTACCAAGTAAGCTCGTTTTTAGCAACTGCATTAATGGTATACGTTTGTAATCCCAAAGCAGGTATATTAGCAATGAACGATACTATATACATAGACGTAGATATTATTAGTTCTTGTTCATATACTGGCAAGATCTGGCAGTGTATTGCCTCACCATTGCGAAGTACCTAAAAAGGAGAATGCAGTAATTTCAAATAAAGGGAATTTAATTTGCAGGTATACATTTTATCTGTGTGTGATTCTTGTATGACTTTTAAGCCAACTAATGTTTACGACTACACTGATGTTAATTTTACTTTTAGCTTTGTGGATTTCTTGTTTTTAAGAGGCATTCGACACGTTTATTTTAAAAAATTTAGAAAGAGAAGTATATCCATAACAGTAAAGCCTTAGTTACTAGGGCCCTAATTCACAGGCTGCTAACAAATTCTGCTTCAACTTTAATGCAGTGGTATTTTCCTTTATGTTTGTATTAGTATTTTTATAGATAAGGACCATTTGCCACGATGTTAGATTTAATATCAAAAGCAATAAGGGATCATTGCTACATTAGCAGTTTTCCTTATAGCTGGTCTAACTTGAGGTGAGCTTAATTTCACTTAACAATTTTGATTGATTTTGATTAGATAATTTAGTAAAATGAAAAACAGCTATAGTGTTGAGAAGTTGATGTTAAATTTGATGTCAGATCTAAAATTGTGTCAAACAGCCTTTAAGTATATAATAATGAATTATAAATATATTTTTCCTATTATAAATACGCAGTGTACTTTAACCAATAATGAAGATGGGGGATATTCTCTATGAAAACTACCACTGCTCAGTACTACTAAGTTTAAAAGGGAATGAACTGTGATTATACATAGAAGTCCTGTAGAATTAAAAAAATTGGAATATACACAATTGTTACATGATTATGAACTTCAATAAATTTAAAGACGAAATCTGTATTATTTAATAAGCCCTTTGCACTATATCTTGTTAAGATCACTTAATAATTATCGTCCCGGTTAGCATTATGCTAAATTTTGTTTATCATTTATTAATAATAATGTATATAAAATTTATTCCGTTCCGAAATTATAAGATGCAAATTGTATTTCGCATTTTATATCTCTGTAAATATTTAATTTTCCCTTGTTTGATAAATGTTATTTGTCTTTAGTAAAGTCAAGAAATAAAATATTTGTCCCTTTTTCGCTTCCTCTGCCGCGATTAAACAAAGTTTAAATCTTTTAAAAATTAAATGTATCTCTATTTTATTATTTCATTATTCCTTATTCCAAGAATTTGTGGTTAATATCAATGAAGCAGACACATAAATCGAGCTTCTTGACACTAAATGCAAATTAGCTTGAGGCAGTTACTTGCGGTCAAACAAGTAGGAATGAGTAAGTTTCTCCACCCTCCGCGACTGCCAATAAAAGCAATTCTGCCGTCATCAGCGCGAATCATTTTATCGAGAGGAAACAACGCGGCGAAATGGCTTCCGTCTAACGCCTCTTTTCGTTTGAGATTTTTGGAAAAGTCTAGCTTGAGCTCTTGACAAAAACGCGTTGCGTTCCTTCCGTTCTCTAATACCTGAAGATCTTCCTTTTGAGAATTTTCGAAGTCGCGAGATCCAATAGTTTGAATAAAGCTACCGAGGTTTGATTGTTTAACCTGACCCGATCATAGTATTTCGGTATTTAAGCGCGTCGCGATCTTCAGTGCATCGAACACAAAGATTTACCCTGGATTTCAGGAAGACATCATCAGGGTCTCGTTATCTATTTTAAATTTAAGTCTCGTTACTGGATTATACAATCTCCAGAAGGTGTTGTCGTTATTATTATTCTCGTACACGAACTTTTCGTATCTTTCCGTCAAATGTATCTGTACATATCGATAAATAGCTTTGGGAATCCTCGGCCGACAGCTGTTTGACTCAGTTTTGGTGGTGCGTCGTCTCCAGTGCGCGACGGAGTTACTACAGCAGCTTTGTATATAGTGATAGTGAATTTAAAGCCAATATTATGTATGTGCAAGTGTTTGCAACCATCTACGTGATTATGTAATTATTGCAAAGCGTATTTGGATTTAATTATTCCGTATTGGGATTCACTACAAATTTAGCTGTAAGTCTATTTTACCTTATAAATACATTTTCTGAGATATCGAACATTTATCGACGTTCTTAAAAAAACAATCTGTGCGTTTCTTATTGAAAAGTTGAGAAAGTGCTCTGCGATGTTATTGTAAACCTCGCAAGAATTTATTGTTATTTACTTAACTTAAAGTATAAGTAAACATTTTGCCGTCGTCTAAAGTTAAATGAAATTACTGAGTCCATTAAACGATATTTAGCAATGGACCAGCTGTTCGCTTATCGAACTGTTTGCGTTTAAAAGTTTATCTTTTATTAGTGTCAAACAGAAAACGAATGCTTGTGTTGCATTCGTCATCACTGTAATATCTTTGTATCGCATCATATTATTGTTTATAAATATCGTAACAGATTGATAATCAGTATTTGTTATTTGAATTTAACTAAATTAAGGAGCTCACATATCGCATTATTTTTGAAGTATTTAAAATATAGGTCAGTAAGTAATCGACCCTTCTGATCTGAGGCGCATATTACCCGTATATAACCATTTATCGTTTTTCTCTCTTATGTTTATTTACTTGTCTGTATTTACGTTTGTACCTAAAACTTAATGTTTCCTGATTGTTTTGTTTTGTAGTTACTTTCGTTTCGCTATTGCGAATTTGTTTATTAAATATTACGTGTGTTAATATATGTTTTGTTATGATTCTAATTGTTATTTGTTTGTGGCAACACACGTGATAGGGTCTGTCTCAGGAAGCATAAGGCTTTGAGAAATTTCCGTAAGACTCCGCCTGCACACTGGAGACAAACAAAAGTTGTTCAGTAAGTATTGCGTTTTCGATCAGCTGTCGCAGAAGGACCCTTTTGCCGATCCAGTAAACCGGAGCAGTTGATCAGCTGGTCAGTTATGTAGGTCAAAGTCAACTAAGACTGGCGCCCTCCCAAATTATAATCCTTTCGTTATCGTTCTCTGCCCGATAAAATGGAGCAAGTCGCTTCTTAAGGCATACCGATATTATTTTATGCTACGTCATTCCGCAGGGTCACTAAACCCGTTTTTACACGTAAAAATCTGTACCTATATTATGTACTATAGTTAAGCAGCGTATAGTGATTATAGAAGTAGACCAACTCTTCAAAAATCCTTTGTTCTTTTTAAACGCCGACCGATGACCTTGAAGTAATAGTTGGTGGGTAATACCAATATTTCGAACAGATGTCGCTACGCTAGTGTCCGTGGCGTGTGTATATTTATTTATGAACATTATAAATTACTAGAAAGGCTACCATTGCATTTTCTGTTATTAAATTTCATTTTACCAAATTTATAATGGCACTGTATTAAATTAAAGAAGAGGATGTAAATCATGCACAAATATTCGAAGAAATCAAATTTATCACAATACATTTTAGATACATTGTTGTTCTTGTACTCAAAGATCTATCTTCAATGATTACATTTAAATAAATCAATAAATAAATTGGTTGTGTTTTCATATTTATTACTTAGTAATTTATAAAAACATTATTTTGTTACATATCTTTCTTATTTACATGTATTATGTACAATTATTGTTTTTTATCAACAATTACATTAATATTATTTATCTTGTTTTTCAGAACACATCTAAAATATTTATTTTATTATAAAATTATCGTAGTTAATCGGAGGTAACAAAACTTTTATTCCTTACCTTTGTTTACGTTGGGAAACTTAAAAAAATGCACATCGAATGTTTCAGTATTCGCCCGACATCCCTTCACGACACAACTGCTTTTACAATTCATACTTGTAGCAAATAAAAGTAACTCAGGTATAGATCTAGTTTACTTCCACGTGTACGGCACTGATCTAACCCCTCTCGACCACTGGCTCGGCGTTCGACCGTCGTGACATCTATCATAGAAACGCGAACCACCCTCCAACCTGCTGGTTTGTTTACGAGCTAGTTTCCTACTTTTTCAGGAGTTGTTTTACTTCTATAATCACTGTACGCTGATTTAAGCTCATAAAAAAATGTTAAAACTGAATACAACCGTGCGCTATTTAAATATTTTAAAATCGCGCCTAATTCAATTTTGAACAAGCGCATGCGCACATGCCGAGGTACGGTCTATTAGCGTAACCTCTCGCGAGGGCGTTACTCCGTAGTATAGCCAGCGTCGAAAAATAAACTTTTGCGCCACTTTTAAATTAGTGATTGCGTGGCTTCCGAGAATTGTCGATGTCCCAGTATATCACAAAATCACTTCCCGACGATAGTCGCTGACTACGTGGGTGCTTCGGGGCTCGAGCGCCCACGGTAAAATTTTAGCGGCTGAAAGATGTTTCAGGTAGATACGAAGTATAACTATAAAGTAATCTTAATCTTATATTTTAAATATTGAGCACCCACAGAAATTTTTTAAAGTCAGCGCCTATATTCTCGACCACCGGTTAATAATAGCTTATTTCCTAACTTATTATTATTAGTATTATTAACTGATTGTTTGCTTACCTGAACATATGGTGTGTTGATCATATATCGTACAATTTCACGTCGACTATAGGGCAAAGAATTAAAGATAACTATTTCTTTTTTGTTGCTTATTACCATATCGATAGTATACTGTTGTGTTAAAGCATCAAAACTATATCTGACATCATCTATGTCAAAATGTCTGCTTGAAGAAGCACTAATATCAGCCCAAGAAGGCAGGAGAAGTAATGTGGTACATTGCAAAATTATGTTATACGTTGCTTGAATTGCTTCAAATAATCTACAAAATCAAAATACTATGTTGAAATTGCATTTTCAATTTTTAAAAAGTTACTTTTCTCCGTAATCATCGACAACGTGCTCCCGAGATGTTCCAGTAATAGCGTCATGATGTTGAAATAACGCTAAGATGTTCCTTGCATCAGAAAGTAAGTTAGTAAGTTCAGTTTCCTGTTTTAAATTCTTTAAACTCATATTTTCACTCAAACGTGTTAAGGTTAATATGATTTCGGCGGCCCTTAAAGGTAATTGAATTCAAGTAAATATTTTTTTAATAAAACTGTCGAACTCACACGACCAGAACCTGTAAAAATGGTTGCTAGAAGACACACATAGAATTAAAGGTGTATGGGCTAAATATTCGTTTGGAGTGTTTAAGACCGCTAACGTGAAGCATTTATTTATTCAAATTTTCTTTATATCTAAAAAATCAAAGGAATTTGTCTTTATTAGTACGGTTTCCACAGGGCAGTACACCGCAAAATACAAATATTTTGATAAAAAATCACCTGCTGCTTTTTGCTTTCCTTATTTTACAACACAGAACAGCTGTTTGTCATCCAGCAACCATTTTACGGTATAGCCTGACATTTCGTTCGACAGTTTAATAATTGTTACACGCTTCAAGAGAGGTAGTATTTACGCTGCTCAGAGCTGCACAAAGCACTTATGTAAAGTACTTCAATTACCAAGTACAGTAATTGAAAATTTAAAGCACCGATTACCAAATACTCAAAAATCAAAGCCTTAAGCTCAAGCATTAAGCACTACTTGCTGAGTGCTTAAAGCCTTTATAAGTGCTTCTCTTGAGAAAAAGCTTCAAACCCTTATGAAAACGCTCAACTCTTTGTTAAAATGATCTAAGCTCTTAAAAAATTGCTTCTTAGTATTGCAAAGTTTTGAACTTTTATAGATTTTCTGTTGTACATAAAGGAGCTTAAAGAATTAAGACAATTTTTAAATCACATTAAAAATCCCTTTACTTTAAACTATCTAATAACAATAATCCAATTATTCCTGAAAACGGGAAGCGTGCATCATAAAAATGGTAGCGGGTTACCAACTGTTCGTACAGATAAAAACATTGAGGGGCATGCATAGATAAAACATCAACAATTTTATTAAGAAGACCGTCTCAAGAAGTTGAATTGTTTTAAGGAACCTGCTGAGCAATAACAAAAAAAGATCTTGACCTATTTCCGTACAAAATGCAGTCTTATCATTAATTATTGCCTGCAGATTTTAATAGACGCAAGTTATACTGTAGATGGTTTAGCGAATACATCGCAAATAACTACCACCATTTGAACCTGATTTTGTTTCTGACGAGGTCTGGTTTGACTTGTTGGGGTACGTTAATTCTCAAACGATAAGACGGTGGAGTTTAGAAAATTCGCATATATTTCGAAAGACTCCGCTACATTCATTAAGAATTAGAGAATGCATTGCTGTATCTCGTAAATGTTTGATTGGCCTTATATTTTACAAAAGATCTGTAAATGCACAGGGATACGGATTAATCTCTTGAATGAGTTCGTTAACCAACTACACGACGACGACAAGTTGCAATAGGGCTTTCTCCAACAGGATGGCGCCACGGCCCAAAACAATGAATTACTTGCGGCGGTTCTTTGGAGATCGGCTTATTAGTTTGGGTTATAATTGTGAATTCTCATTCCGGCCTCGAGTGCGAAGCGAGGCAGTCGACCCGGTCTGCAGCGAGAGCGTGATGCATCGGTGACGAAGAGTACGGGCTCAACCACCAACGCGGTAGTTGGGGAGCTACCGCCAACCCACCCTCCAGAGTCTGTGTTTGGGGGGCACAGGCCTGGCCCACTTCCACCACCAACGGGGCGACTTGAGGTCGCATCGCTGCATCAACCCAACCGACCGTCGGTCTTCAGGAATTCAGGGGGCTTGAAGACCGCGACCGCCACACACCCAACCATACCCAAGATGCAGTAGATAGATCAACGGCCGCTCCACCACCAACCGGCGTCTGCGTAGGGGTGCGCAGGCCCGGCCATCACCACCACTCATCACAGCCTCATCCGATCGGCCCGGGTAGCTACCGGGCCGTGATTACCAAATTCCTTTCCCATCCAAACCCTCGAGCCCGGGGCTCCTCGAGGTACCTACTCCACTATGCCCGGAAATTCTTCGCCAATCCGCCACGCTTCCCGCCAAATCCGTTCCCTCCAACAACTTCCCGCCAATAATCACCACACCCATTCCAACCACCACACTGTTCTCACTGGGTTTTTCCGTGGTTTCCCCAGTGGTTAAGGCAAATGCCGGAACAGTTTTGCACTTCCACGGCACACTACATACACCTAGACACTCACACACCACTACTCTAACACATACACACTCTCACACTTCTCACTACACAATTCCAACACCGTTCTGAAAAGAACCGTCGCGTCGAACTCCTCGTCGTCTCTGTGTGACGGCTCGTTGGCCGTCCTTGGGCATCACCATCGACGGGGATTATGGAGGACCTGCTTCCGGCCTGCACCACCATCGCCACCAGACCATCATCACCGTGGACGGCGGGCGTGCGGACTGCTTGGTACCCGACATGGCGTGCACGACCGGAGTTATCCAATTTTTCCAATTCACCAGCCATAGAGAAATTAAGTTTTCTAAATGGCAGCCATCTACGGTGGCATTTTATTCATTGAGCGTTCGTGTGAATTCTCAAGATCACAGGATTTAACTATCCTTGACTATGTTGTTTTCCTCTTCTTGTAAAACGGGATTTTCAAGAATTCTACACAAACATCTGAATTAAGACACCGTATTGCTGAAGAATGTGCCCTTATTACACCGCACCGGTAATGCTTTAGAATGCGTTTAACAATATGAGGTGGAGAGTTAATTTGTGTTTAAAAGAAAATGGTGCTCATTCTCAACATTTGTCGTAGTGGTCTGTTGTTGTAATTTGCAATTATAAAATAAATTAAGTCACATAACCAGGTTTTCCTGAAATCTGTGCTATCTGTTTTTCTTTTATTAATTACAAACCGTGCTTTTCATCATTTAGTAACCTCTAGGTTATTTTAGTTAAATAAAGATGGAAAAATATGGTTTATAATTGATAAAAAAGAGACAGATTACTGTACCCTCAAAGTGGACGTTGCGTCGTTTACAACATAATTTATAAAAAATTGTAGGCATTAAGCAAGATCAAAGAATAAGAAATGAAGTACAACTACCTGTTTTAGAGTTTATACCTCAGATAAGAAAGTAGTTCACGTTCCATTCTTTTGTAAAACGGTCGAGATGTAAAATAGCCACTCCAATATCGGTTAGTACGATCGGAGTAAGTAAAGAAATCTCCCGTAAGAGTTGGAAAATAGCTATCCTTTTTATCCAGATGTACAGTATTAAAGTAATCGGTTAATGTACCAAACTTAATCTGGAAGAAAGATCTTTTCAAGTTTCAATTGAATATAGTTATTTCTGGCTTACGTGTACGTTCATCTCTGGATTTGAATTCATGTACCTAAACAGTCTTTCATAATTTTGAAATTGTCCTTTAAATCCTGTTTGTGTGATATAAGTAAAATCGTCACCTAAAGGTACTAGCAAAACATTGGTTTTGTATAACATCGATTTTTTTCTTAATTGTTCCAATAATTCTTCTGATCTACAAAAAACAACGTTTAATTACTCTAAAACTGTCTGACAATAATTATTTCAAAAGCCACTATTTGGATAAGAGAAAATCGAAAAGATGCTATTTGCTTACATCACGGTATTTTAACTGGATATTGTTAAAAATCTAAAAATGAGCTTACAATTCCTGAACATTGTCATCAGTAATAGCTTCTGGAACACTCCGCACCCATTTTAGTAACCATTTCCAAGGCCATTTTACTTTGGGAATATGACTAAAATCAAACTTTCTGCATACAGAAGGATTAGGTCCGCAACTATGAGCAATATCATAAGAACCAAATGGCATTAGATGAGTAAATATTTCTGTTTCTCCAGTTTCATCTAAATGATAAGCAATATAATTAATTATCAATAGGATAATTGCCGTAGAACTAGTGATGTTAAGGATGTATTATACCTTGTATGATTCTTGCTATTAAACGGTTTTATTCGTATTGTATAAAAGTCAGGTATTGTTACATTATACTTATCGTAAAGCATGTGTTATACGTTTTATGTTGTATTATACAACTATAAGGGTTTTATACGTAGCTTAAAAATATCTGAATATTAATTTAACATCCAGATACTTCTTGGGGAATTTCCCTTTACATCAGTAGTACGTGGAACATATTTATAGTCCAATGTCCATAACATCCTGGTTCCTAATATTGTTTTGTATGACCAATAACTTTTACTATTAACAATATAGTGTTTTTTATGGAAAAGGTGCAGTTTATACAGGGTGTATTATTTCAGGTTGAGAATATCAACGCTACTCGATTCTGCATCAAAAACTATACAAGAAACTCTAGTACCAATTTGTTGTTAACTCTTCGGTTGTAGAAATATTAAAAGTCGTATATTTTTTTATAATTTGCTTATGATTGCCCAAAATTATTAAATAAAAGTAACCACCCATAGTTTAGGTACCGGAAAACATAAATCAATCATATTTTTCTTCTATTTACCAGCAATTTTCTTTAGAATGGCTTTTAGATAATGGAATTGCTTTGATTTACTTGTTTGTAGAAGATATTGTAATACTACATACTAGAAACATTAATAATAACGACCTGCAAAAATGTTACTAAGGTAACCACGTTAATAAACTTATGACCTATTCTTGCTCTTCTTACAATTTTCATACAGCGTTGCAAGTATTAAGAATTTTAGATGACCTTTATTTCGAAAAATATGCGTTTAAGACTAACATTTTTATAACATTTTTTGCTCAATTTTTCAAGAAGAATCGAGTGGTGCTAATATTCTCCACCTGAAATAAATAATACACCCTGTATATTTTATATCGTATCGAACTACTTGTATAATGCAAAAATTATAAAATACATCATTATGTAGAACGGTATTTCTATCGGTGTTCTGTCGAACTGTGTTAGAAATTATTATAAGATGAAGTGGAATAACTGTGCTGTGGTTTGAAGCAATTGTGCCAAGAGAAAGAACGTAAACACAAAAATTAAAACTGATAAACTAATGGAAAAAAAAGAATTAACGACCTCAAGATCGCAAGCAAGCAAGTGAACGATAGCCCAATGGGTGATGCTACTGGATACAAGAAATCATACTCTTTATGCAGCGTTTTCCCGCATGTTCTTCCTTTAAAGATATTAACACTTTAAATAGGCCAAAAGGAAAAAAGAACGTTTTTTGTTCTGTTACTTGATCTATGATCTTTTTAAACCTTAAAAGAGTAAGGTGATTGGTCATCTTTAAATCTTCATAATTTTAATAAAAAAGGATTTTTTTAAACAATTCTTGCATACTTGAGTATCCCTAGGTCGCTTTAGTTAACTGTTAGGCTATGACCTCTTACATACATAACACCCTGTATAAAGCCAACACTAGAGATAAATTTTCAGTTGTTACTTGTAATTAAAAAGAATACTAGTAGTAAGATAAGATAATCAATGTGAAATAACCGTTGACGCAAAAGTACATTTATAAATTATAGTTGTATATTCTCAAGCTCCCCTTGAGTAATTTAATACTTTAAACACAATTTAAAGAGCAAAATATGCAGATAAGTGGGTCCGTAATAGTGCCCGGAAGAATATCCACATTCCGAAGACGAACGCATGTAAAGAAATCATAATCACTTTTACAGCAATAAAATTAATGTGTTTTAATATTGCGAAATACTGTAGATAAGCTTGCTAACAGGATCTAAAGTTTCAGACTTTTACATGAAGCAGTACTGTTGTTATAGGTTTGCCCCACGGAAAACGGGACTGTTTCAAAATATCCCATTCTAGTGGCGCCATCTATTGGCAATTACGTGCGTCGGAAAGGTAGATCCTTTACTGATTAAGTTCTGTTTTAAACTCGGTAAAACTTTTACCAAAACATTTAATATGATGAAACAAGTTTATGGTGATGATTGTCTATCCCGTACCCGAGTGCATGAGTGGTTTAAGCGGTTCCAGGAAGGTCGAGAGGACATTCTGGACGACGAACATCTAGGTCCTTCGAAAACCGTGGCTACTGAAAGTAACATTGAAAAAGTGCGTGAATTTATCAAAAAGGAGGCGAAACCTTCATTGCGATACATGGAAAGTAAATTGAATATATCGAAAAACTCAATTCATCGCATTTTGACCGACCATTTAAATCTACGGAAAGTGTGTGCACGGTTTGTTCCACACAAATTGACCGACTACGAAAAATTGCTTCGAATTCAACATTGGAGAGACTTGATTAAAGAATCAAAAAAAAACCAAACTTTAAATATTCCATCGTGATTGGTGACGAGACGTGGTGTTTTCAATACGATCCCGAAACCAAGCGTCAAAGTGCACAATGGACCCACCCAACCGAGCAAAATCCGAAAAAAAGTCGTCTTGAGAAGTCAAAAGTGCACACCGTTCGAACTTAATCACGGAGTTTTTGATCAAAAATGGCATTTTAACCATCAACCATTCCCCGTACTCGCCTGATTTAGCTCCATGCAATTTCTACTTATTCTCCAAACTGCATTTGCCGATAAAAGGAAAGCGTTATGCCGACGTAAATGCTATCCAAAAGGCGTCGACCGACATACTAAAGGCGATGGATAAAAACGATCTAAAAACCTCATTCGACAAGCTAATTGATCGTGCATAACGTTGTATTGATGCAGAAAAAGATTATTTTGAATAAAATAAATGATATTTACTACAATAATGACTTTTTGTTTTTAATTTGCACAAGTTCCGTTTTCCGGGGGACACATTTTAAGCACAAAGACAGTGATAACTTTATTGAAAATAAAACGGGCAAATTCACCTTAATGAGTTGCTTTGCGACCCGGCATATTGACTGTAAAGCTTCGCACCAAGATCCGTAAATAATAATAGTGTGCCAATTCAATGCTCGAAATTATATAGGAGAACTCACCTTTCACAGTAAACTACTATTTACGGACCTTGATAAAGAACTACCAAGTCAATCGAGTTTCAGGGTTTTATCCATTTCAAATTTAGTTCATTTTCAAATATCTTATTTGATTGGCCTATAAGGCAACCCTTTATGTAGTAAGTAATTATACTGACAGGCAGACAGTTCAATGCAATAAGTTTTTACCCCAAAACTGTTTCCACAGAAACTCGAGATGCAGTTCTTTTGCAAAGTTCTTCTTTACAACATGGTGTACTCTTTGTATAAGCATATTTTTCAAACCCATTCTTTTAAGTAACATAGCCTGAGTAGCGCTATAACCAAAAGGATCAATAGCCCAATGACTTATTGGAGTATAATTTAAATGCATTTTAAGCCACTGATGGCCGTGTGTCATTTGTTGAACAGTAGATATCCAATGAGTAGTAGCTTCATCGTTCATAACCCAACCGCCGGTTACAAACTCTAGCTGATTTCTGCGAATTAAACTGAAATTCAACATGTAAGATAAATTTATAGGTTTTTTTTTTACTAATTAATTTCACAACCTTTTTATCGTATACTGCTGATACTCATCTAAATCTTTCCACCATAAAGCAAACAACGACATCTCCGCCCATATAAATTTTCGCTTTGCTTTGTGGGGCAATTCCAGTACCATACTATCAAGAATACGTCCACTAAATGAATTAAAGTAATTTTCGTACGTGTATAACCACCCTGGATCGTTATGCGAATGCAAGACGACAAAGACTTGCAATTTGTTCTTGTTGCTCCATTTGTTATAATCAATTTTAACACGAAATCCGCTGTCCCAAACCGTATTAAGATATGAATTGTCAAAATTAAGTTCTTCATATACATTAGATACCTAAAAACAATTTTTAATGCACACTGGAAAGTTTAATTATATAATTCATTTACTTACCTGCACATTCGATTTAGGAGTAGAATCAATTTTAAATGAACATTTTTTATCGTATTTTATTTCAAATCTTCGACTATGTATTTCAGACAGTTTAGAATGTTCTTGGAAATTTAACTGTTTCTAGAACAAAGTATTAAAATTAGTCTTTTGTACATTACAAAATAATCCCATAATTAAGATCTTCATAATTCAAGCAAAAAGCATGCAAAAATTCAAAAAATTTGCCCCCAAGAAATTCAGCTACTCGATGTAAGCCATGCGTTAAACACGTAACATATATCATTTTAGGATACAATAATTGCGATCCAATCATAGCTTTCTGCATATAAGGTGCTGCATTGGTGCAAACTAATTGAACATGTGAATACTGGATTCTTTCTGGCCACAAAAGATCTAACGCGCCATTTCCAGAACTTTTATCGCCAATAAGTATGATTTACTTCCTAAAATCTCAAAAATAAAGTTTTCAATATATCTTTGCTCCACATCCGTTGTTTCGACTAAAGAGACCCAAATATTTTTATTTTTTACTTTGTTCATTAGTTCTTCTAGTGTAGTTTGATACAGTGGCACCACGTAATTCTTCCTTATTGTTGATTCATCTGGAATATTTTGCTTATTGCGATTTTGCAAAAACTTTTCTAAAGTCTCATTTTTTAATTTTCCGAAAGGTAGGTTTACAGATATAAATGCTGTGCAGAAATCTTCATAAAATTCTATTGGTTTAGGTTCTAGCTTTGATAAAGCGCCCATCAATAATTGTTTTGGTTCTGTTTTTTCTGTTCTTGTTACTGTGATGTTTTACGGTCTGCAGGTTTTGAGTTATACTTGAATGTGTTTATTCTTCCAAAAACTTCACTTTGGAAACATTCCTTAAAATTACTGGATGGGTTTTATGATTTTTCTGCTTAGATAGCGAGATGTATTGTTGAAACGTCGTAGAGATTTCTACAGTAAGCTCTGCTCTAAATATAAAAATATGACAAGGAATAACATGAATCTTCAACTGACACGTTGCCTTTATACTGACAATTAGTCTTTGTTAATTCAGAAAGTGCCATAAAATCTATATATTGTCTCCTTAATTACAAAATAACGGAAAATGAACGAAATCACTGATACTCTCATGTAAAATTAGCTAGTTGGAAGGTTAATTCCTATTTTTAAGTTCGAGAATTTTAAACAGCTCAATTTGAGGTTACGCTTAGAATTTGACAACTCTGCATCACGTCGTCGTATACGGTGTCATTTTAAACTTATCGTAAAAACACACATGTACTTTATCTTCCATAAACGAAAAGTAAAGCTTTAAATAAAATTAAATATTAAAATTCATTATTATTTATGTACTACTTACATCTAATTTTCTCTTTTTGTAGATAGATTTTTGTTTTAGTGAAAAGGTAGGTTTTAAATCCGCTGAAATATATACTACCACACTTACTAGCAAACAAACAATTATGCAATAAACAAAAATATTTCTTGTTGTTTTTATTTTCATTGTAAACTGATGCCTCAGTATTACCATCTTATTTTAAATTCTCGTCTTACCACAATATGTTTGCTACGTTATATGCTAGCTATTAGACAACTGCTTGAAAGTGACATTTAAGAATTATCCGAAGCATTATAATTTCTAATATTCGTTGAGCATAATTCCTAATTTCGATCGTGGAAGAGCGAAATAAGTTTTTAAAAAGAAATTTTTATTTTTATTTTACAATGAAAAGTTTAAATACTGGAGTTAATAATAAATAACAATCGACCATTTCTTACATCAAGTTAATATGAACTGGAATAAAATGTGAAAGTAACATATAAAGAAAACTTTTATCAAAGTGTAGGATTTACTTATTGAAAAAAGTGTTTTATTGATTTAAATAAAAAGAACAAATAAATGTATTAATTAACCGAATAAACAAAAAGAAAACATAAAAAAACCATTAAAACAATCATAAGTTACACAGAAAACTTCATCGTCTTTTATGCGTCTTTATGCGTTGCATCTTTCGTCTTAACTCGTCTTAACTAGGGATGTGACGATCTTCTGGGAGTCGTTCTTTCGGAGTCGTTCTTTACTGGGATCAAGAACGGGCGTTCTCAAATGTCGAAAAGAATCGTTCCGGTTCTTCTTAAACTCGGTTAAGTTCGTGTCTTACCGAATATAGGATAAATAGGGATCCTAGGGATCAAGTGGGATCAAGCACGGATCAAGTTCGTTGTCGCATGGGAATTGGGAGCAACGCCCAGTATGAGATTTCGATTTTCAGTCTAGCGGAACTTAATTATTTAACCAACATTTTATGTTTACTTCGAGTGCCTATACATG